>CAUYON010119050.1:0-11130 GCA_963573935.1 Arctocebus calabarensis
CTCCCACCCCAGGATGCACCTGTTCTCAGTTAGGGGATGTGCAGGTGTGACTGCAGGGCTCCCACCCCAGGATGCACCTGTTCTCAGTTGGGGGATGTGGAGGTGTGACTGCAGGGCTCCCACCCCAGGAAGCACCTGTTCTCAGTGGGGGATGTGCAGGTGTGACTGCAGGGCTCCCACCCCAGGATGCACCTGTTCTCAGTTGGGGGATGTGGAGGTGTGACTGCAGGGCTCCCACCCCAGAATGCACCTGTTCTCAGTGGGGGATGTGGAGGTGTGCCTGCAGGGTTCCCACCCCAGGATGCACCTGTTCTGAAGTCTCCATTGGGTGGATTCCAGCCTGGGGCACTGTCTGCTGCCCATCATGTTGCTGCCACTCACACGGGGCTCGTGGTGTGACACTGCTATGTCTCCTGCAATGGGCAAGGCGACTTGCTCCTGGCCCTCTGGCCGGTGCTGACGGGCCGCCCTGCAGCAAAAGGAGTGCATCCAGGGGCCTGAGAGGATGCATCTGTCCCTGGACATGAGGGTGCCCAGCATAGTTCCTCTGCGGCCAGTGGCGAGATCTGCCTGGGAGCAAGCCACATGCATGTCATTCCGAGCATGAGATGGTGAACCCTCTGCTTGGGCCCACCCTGACGAGAACACATGTCAGGGTTCCCATCTGGAGCCTGATACAGCCAAGGACGTGACAGGGCCATGTCCTGAGTAGCACCCCCCACCCCTCCACAGTCCCCTCCTTCCCCTAGAGGGCGTGTCTAGGTTCCCTCTGGGGACTCATGGCTGAGAGGGGAAATGTCTGTGTTCCCACACCCTGGGAGCTGTGGGCTGCCTCAGTCCAAGCATTGGGTCTGGATGATGCCTCTGGGGCTGAGTGGGAGCTGTCCAGGGGTCTGCACCTGTGGTCTGCACCTACCTGTTCATGTGTTCCTTGGGCACATCTGGATCCAAAGACAGGCACAGCCCCTGCTCTCACCACGGGGGTTTGGAGGGGAGGCGCATGGCCCAGGGCCCGAGGCACCTCCTATGTCAGCTCAGGCCTGAGCCCGGCTGCCCCATCGTTCTCAGCAGTGACTTGACTTCGGGTGGGCAGATGTTTAATTGCAGCTGGCAAATGTTGCTCTCTGAGGCTGTCAGAGCCATGTGTTCCACCTTAACCCTTTCCTTGGAGGGACAGGTCTGGCCTTGCAAGCTGGTGGCTGTGCATCCTCACTGTCCTCCCCTCTGGGGGCTGCCCAGCTCCCCAGGGTCTGCCCCCGGTACCCTCCACCTGCTCCCTGGGGCAGGGGAGTAGAGCCTTGTCACCGAGTGAGGGCGGCCTGAACTTTGGGGAAACTTAGAGATAGTTGGGACCACTGAGGGTTCTTGGAGGCTACCATGTGGCCTCAGCCCTGCTGTCCACACACCTGGATGCTAATGAGGGAGGGGGTCCTGGGTCTGCCCTCTGGCCCCTGAGGGCTTGGTGGGGAGTGGCGAGACATGGCAGAGGCCTGCTCGGGCTGGCCCATCCCTGAGGTTAGCACCCAGGCACAGGTGACCGCTCTGGCTCTGGAATACAGGAGCAGCATAGCAGCCGGGCTTCCAGCCAGGGTGGTCTTGCTTGCAGCTGCCCAACCCCCATAGCTCAGTGTCATCTAGAAGGGTCTCCCACTTGGTTCAGAAGCAGGGATGCCTGTGAATGTCACTCCTACTGGCAGCTCAACTCCCATCCTTGCTCTCGCTCTGGGCTTCCCAGAGAACAGGGAGAAGGGTCAGACTCTGGGTAGCTGGGTCTGCAATATTGGCCCCCTTGTCCCCCCACTACCTACCCCCTATACCTGACCTGGGTGGGGCATGCCCATACTGGGAGGGCCCAGCCACCCTTGGTGAGGTCCCTGGATCAGAGAGTGACCCGAGAGGAAGCCCTAAGCAGAACTGAGGGGACTGGCTGCTGAGCGGGCCAGGGGTTCCCTCTGTGCAAAGTGCCCTGGACGCCCCCTTCCCTGGTCCTCAGCTCTGCTTGAGCAGGCATAGGGCAGACGCTGTGCAGACCAACCAACCCTCGAGCCTGAACACCAGAGCTATCTTCTCCTCACACCAGTTTTGAGATTTACATGCTGCAAAATGCACCTGTTTAAGTCTCGAGGTGCCATTGCCACCCTGAGTGCTACTCAGGCCCTCTGGGGGAACTCCCCACTCACCTTGCCCAAGCACGCTTTCTGCCACCCTGGGTGATAGAAGTGCATCCACACTGGTGTCTGTGGTGCTGCAGGGATCAGCTGCATTCTCATCCCTCTTTTTTTTTGCTTATTAAAGTATTTATAAATAATAAAGTGCTTGGAGTTCAAGTGTACAGATCAGTGTGTTTGGTACACGGTCAGGTGTCACCATCACAGGGCAAGGTGTGCAGCAGTTTACTCCTGAAACACATTCTTGGCCCCTCCCCACCTGCCTGGCCCCATGCTGCTATCCTTTGGCTGCTTGTAGCAGCTCTGTAAAGGGACGGCAGGGCCAGCAGACGCTATTTTCACTTCCCAGTGTCCACTGTGGCTGTTATGCACTGAGGCTTCGCTGTCTCCGGTGTGGGTGTGCGTGGCCAGGGAAGATGTCTGGACTCCCTCCAGGTGGGCTGTTACCAGGCCTGCTGGTCAAATGGAGCCTGTGTGGTTAATGTTCACCTGCCACCCAGCCTCTGAACGCTGAGTAAGGCCACCTCCACCAGCAGGAGGCAGAGTCCCAGGTGCTCTGTGCCCTTGGGCTGGGGTATCGTCCTGTCTTCCTGGTCGTCACTGACAGTGAGCGTGTTTCACACTTTGAACATCTGTGCCATGTAACTTTTACTACGGGTCATTTCTTTAAACTTTTGCCCATTTAAAAAAATATATGGGTTTTAAGAGTTGCTTATGTCATTTGCAAGCGAGTGTCCTTTGTCAGCTGTACAGTAAGTACTGCAGCAGCCCTCTTCTCCTCTGGCCTACCTTTTTATTATCTTAACGATGTCTCTCAAAGACCAGAGGTTTTAATTTTTGATGAAGACCAATTTATTAATATTTTATTTTATAGCTAGTGCTGCTTGTGGCCTGCTCAAGAAATCTTTGCCCACCTAAATTCAGAGATTTCTTTTTCAACATATGTGTCCTGGCAGAGGTTTCATAACTTTTGCTCTTACATTTTGGCTGATGGTTTGTTTTGCATTGGTTTCTGTGGAAGGTGTCAGGCAAGGGGAGAGGTTCGCTTTTCCCATGTGGACGTCCAGTTGTCCCAGCACCGCCTCCCCCGAATCACCTTCACACCTTTGACAAGAATCAATCAGCCATGTATGTGCAGGTCTATTTCTGGACTCCGTGCATTGAGCCGTGTGTGGTCTGGGTTGCCGTGGCTGTGAGTGGTCTGGAAGTCAGTGCTGCCAGCCCTGCAGCAACCTTTCTCCTGCTCACACTTGCTTTACCTTCCTAGTCCTTGGCTGTATGTTGGTTTCTGATGAAAAGGTTGCTAAAGTGTTGGTTACATCAGATCTTTAGATGGGTTTGGGAAGAACTGACCTCTTAACAGTACTGAGTCTTCTAATCCAAGAATGCAGAGTTTCTCTCCCGTTTCTCTTAACTATGACTTCTAAGTTTTAGTAGGTGGCTGTTTATCGTATCTTTCCTGGCTTTATTGAGATACAGTTCACGTGCTAGACCACTCACTCGGGTGAAGTAGATAATTCAGTGGTTTTTAGTATATTCAGAACTGTGCCGCCATCACCACAATCTATAACATTTTTGTCACCCCCCCAAAAAAAGAAATCCTGTGTCAGCTGGCAGTTCATCTGTTCACCCCACATTCCCCTCTGCCCTTGGCAATCACTGGTCTCCTTTCTCAGTGTCTGTTCTGAGCGCTTTAGATAAATGGAATCATACAAGATAAAGTCTTTTGTGATCAGATTCTTTCAGCTGGCATCTAGGGTCATCTCTGTTGAAGAATATGTCAATACTTCATTTTTTTTTTCTTGCTGAACAAAATTATTTTTTTCTTAATTCTATTTTAAAACATAACTGTGTACATTAACGCATTTATGGGGTACAATGTGCTGATCGATATACAATGTGGAATGCTTACATCTAAATGATTAACATAACCATCTCATTTATTTGTTGTGGTAAGATGTTCATACTCCATTTGTACTAGATTTGAAATGTATCATTGCATTATGCACGTTAGGTTAGGTTCCCCCAAATGCCCTCCCTCCTCCTGGCCTCCCCTTTCCCTTCCCCCCTCCTTCTTTCTGGACTATAGTTATGTTTTACCATTCCTATGAATGTGTACATAATCAATTATATACTGATTTCATAGTAATATTGAATACATTGGATACTTTTTTTCCCCATTCGTGAGAAACTTTACTAAGAATATGTTCCCACTCCATCCAGGTAAACGTAAAAGATGTGAAGTCTCCATCTATTTTTATGGCTGCATAAGGACAATTCTACTGTGTGGATATACCACATTGTTTTGGTCACTTCATTTGTTGACAGACATTTGGGGAGTTTCTACTCTTTGCCTACTTTGGATAACGTGGCCATGGACATCAGTGCACACGCTTTGGCAGACACAAACTGTATGTCTGGCTATGCACACATACCTAGGCTGGAATTGCTGGCGTTACTTTTTTTCACATATATCTTCTTTCTCACTTTGTTTAATTTGGTGCTTTTGTGAATTATATTGTTTATAATCTCGTTTTCCAATTGTCATTAGTACCTTGCTGTACTTAGTGGTTAGTTCTAGTAGTTTTCTGTGAATCCCTTGGAATTCTCTACATAAATAAACCATGTTACTTGTTAATAAAGAGAGGTTTGCTCCTTTCTTTCCTGTCTGTATGCATTTTATCTCCGCATCCTCCCTCCAGGCTGAATGGAAATGTTGTGAGCAGATAGACTTGTGGCATGTTCTCCATCTCAGGAGGAGACCTCTCTGTCATTCATCAAGTTTGATGTCAGCTGTCGGTTTTGCACAGACGCCCTGTATTAGCTTGTGGAAGTTTCCATCTATCCAAGTGATTATGTGGGTTTTCGCCTTAATTGTATCAGCCACAGTCCAGATATTGAACCACCCTTGCATTCCTGGGTAGCCTCACTTGGCATTTTGTATTCAGTGTTTATATCTTGCTGGATTTGGTTTGCTGATATTTTCTCAAGGAATTTTACATCTCTGTTCATGAAGGTTATTGATCTGAACTTTTCCTATACTGTCCTGGTCTGGTTTGGATATCAGGGTGATGGCTAGCCTTGTGTTCCCTGTGGTCCTTTCTGAAAGAGTTTGTGCAAGTTTGATGATGTTTCTTAAATGTTTGATAGAATTATTTTACCAATGAAGCCACTTGGGCCTGGAGTATGTTGCTGTTGTTAATTATGGGAAGGTTTTTAATCATGAATTTACTGTAATTACCAGTATTCTTACCAATTACAATTGACTTTAATTACCAATGTTACTGTAGACACAGAACTGTTCAGATTTTGGCTTTCATCTGGTTCTAGTCGGGATCATTTGCGTCTCTGCTGGCACTTACCCGTCCCTGCAATCGACACCGATGCCATGTGACCACCCAGCTGGTTCTGTGTGGCATTTGCATGGTTTGGACTCTTCCCATCCTTCCGCTTTTGCCCCACCTGTGTCTGCAGGTGTGTGTCTTAGAGCTGGTGTATGTTTGGGATTGGCATTTTTGCACAGTCTGACAGCCTGCCTTGTATTTGGAGCCTCTGGACCACGTACATGCGATGTGGTTTTCTGTGGCATCCAGCTTTACTCCACCATCTCCTGTTTGTTTGCTCTTTTTTCCTTTTGCACATTCTGGAACCTTTTCTAGTATTCCTTTCGGGTGCTTCCTCCTTCCCTGCAGCGGCGTAGCGGTTGCTGAAGGCCCATCTCAGCCTCCTCAGTCAGGGGAGGCTCCTCAAACGCTGCGTCTTCCTGCTCCTCCCCAGGCCCTTGCACTGATGTTCTTGTGTGTTTTCCTTCTTTGTGTGATATGAGCCTTTTGCTGCATTAGAATTTTCACCGTGAACACTTGAGGCTCTGAAAATTGACCCAGAGTAAAATGTATTCGGTCAGGTATGGTTTTCTGAGCACAAACAAATGCAGGTATTCGCGTAATCAGAACGCTGATCAAGACACAGGGCAGCGTCCTCCCTCTGGACTTGCCCTGGCCTGCGGGTCGTTTCCTGTCCCTCCCCGACTCCGGTGACTGCTCATCTGTTTTCTGCCGTATGGGTGGATCACACACAGCGTGTGGCCTTTGAGATCCGTCCATATCGCGTGTGTTGGCTTGTTGTTCTTTTTTATTGCTGAGTAAGTAGTATTCCTTTGTATGGCCACACCACAGTTTGTGAATTCACCAGTTAAAGGACATTAGTTTTGGCTCGGCGCCCGTAGCTCAGCAGTTATGGCACCGGCCACATACACTGAGGCAGGTGGGTTTGAACCCAGCCCTGGCCTGCTAAACAACAGTAACAACTGCAGCCAACAAATATCCAGGCGTTCTGGCGGGCGCCTGTAGTCCCAGCTACTCGGGAGGCTGAGGCAAGAGAATGGCTTAAGCCCAAGAGTTTGAGGTTGCTGTGAGTTGTGACGCCACGGCACTCTACTGAGGGTGACATATTGAGACTCTGTCTAAAAAAAAAGGGATATCAGTTTTCAGTAATCACGAATTAAGCTGCAATAAACATCTGCATACATGTTTGTACACGCTTAAGTTTTATTTCTGTTGGGTAAATTAACCTAGGAGTAGGGTTGCCGGTCATGCAGTAAGAGTGTTTCCAACTTGATAGAAATTGCCCAATTCTGTCATTTTATTCTTTTTATTTTATTTTAATTTTTTTGCAGTTTTTGGCCAGGGCCAGGTTTGAACCCGCCACCTCTGGTATATGGGGCCTGCGCCCTACTCCTTTGAGCCACAGATGCCGCCCGTAATTCTGTCATTTTATGTCGCACCCATGTCTGTGTTCTTGTAATTCCTTGGGGTTTTTCTTGAAGCCACTCCAGTGGCCTGAAGTGGTACTTCATTTGATTTCAGTTCCTGTCTCTCTGGTACCCAATGATGTTGAACATCTTTTGTGCATTCATTTGCCATCTATCGATCTGCTTATTTATGGCTTTGGGTTTAATATGTAGGTCCATTTTGAGTTAGTTTTTGTATAAGGTGTGTCTTAGCCTGTTTGTGGCTATAGCAGAATACCTGAGTCTGGGTAAAATGTAAAGAAAAGAGGTTTATGGAGCCCACGGTTGTGCAGTCTGGGAAGTCCAAGGAGCAGGGCGTAGCATCTGCTCACCTGCTGCTGAGGACTTTTGGCTGTGTCCACAGACACATGCAGAGAGGCAGAACCCAAGGGGCGTCCTGGCTTTGCAACACCCCAGGCTCAAGGCCGTATTCCCCACAGAACTAATCCATGCCTCTTCCCAGAGAAAGGGAAGAGCATGGGCTGATAATGAGAGGCCCACCCCACCACCCAGCGCCACCCAGCACGGCCACATCAGGGATCAAATTTCAACCTGATTTTGGTGAGGAAAACTTAAACTATACTAAGGTGGACCATATGGCTTGAGGTTTTTTGTGTGGATGTCCAATTTAACTTTCGTTTAAAGACATTTTAAAAATAAAATACAAAAATGCATATTTACCCACATACTCACCTTGTATAGCTCTTACCGCTTCCCATAGGTTGGAGTTTATCTGGTGTCACTTCCCTTCTACCTGAGAATTCCCTTTATCATTTCTTATGGTCCTGGTGTTATTCTAGTGATGAATTCTGAAAAATCGTAAAATGTCTTCATGTCACCTTTTTAAAAAACTGCCTTACAAGTGAAGACAGTGGCTCACACCTATAGTCCCAGCACTCTAGGAGGCTGAGGCAGGAGGATAGTAGAGCTCAGTTCAGGTGCAGTGGCTCACGCCTGTAATCATAGCACTCTGGGAGGCCAAGGCAAGTAGATTGCCTGAGCTCAAGAGTTCAAGAGCAGCCTGAGCCAAGCAAGACTCCATCTCTAAAAACCGGCTGGGCACCTATAGTCCCTGCTACTCAGGAGGCTAAGGCAGGAGGATTGCTTGAGCCCAAGAGTTTGAGGTTGCTGTGAGCCGTGACACCACAGCACTCTACCCAGGGTGACAAAGTGAGACTCTGTCTCAATAAATGAATACGTAAATATAACCCAAATGTGGGATTTTTAAAGCATTATTCCTTTAAATATTTCTGTGCCCCCCTCCCACAGGGTCCAGTGAAATATTGTTTTTGTTGCTGAGGCTCTGTTTATTAATCGTTTAGCTGCCTTTTTCCTCTGCAGGCTTTAGATTGAATAATTTCTTCATGTTCACAGTTTTCTTTTTCGCAGCTCCTTTGTGCTTTCTCTGTATTTCCCTCTCCCCTCACTGCGTTCCTGGTCTGGTTTGGGACACTTGCTTACATGTGTGCAGCCAGTGTAAAGCCTTTGTCAGCTGACGCCATCATTTATTTTGTCATTTCTTGGTTTGTTTCTGTGGACTGTTTTTTCCCTGGCTCACCTTGTTGTGTTTCGTCATGCGTCTGCTAATTCTTTCACGGATACCGGACACTGTGGAGCCGTTGGCTGTCTTGAGTCCCTCACCCTGGTGTTAAGTTGACCTGCAGGAGCCTCACTGCTGGGCACCTTTCCATAGGCTTAGCAGCCATTTACACATTCTCCTTGGAGAACGGCCACTTAAGGGGGTTGTCCACTGTATTCTATGTGACTTTTCTTCCCTTTTCTTGTAACTTTACATGTGCTCTGTGCTACGACTTGGCATTGTTTGTCAGGTGTGCTGTAAATGCCTCTCCCGGTGCAACTTTTTTTTTTTTGAGACAGAACCTCACTTTGTCACCCTGGGTAGAGTCCCCTGGTGTCATAGCTCATAGCAACTTCAAACTCTTGGGCTCAAGCAATCCTCTTGCTTCTGCCTCCCAAATAACCAGGACTACACAACGCCAGCTTTTTTTTTTTTTTTTTTTTTTTGTAATTTTAGTAGAGACACCTCTTGTTCAGGCCGGTCTCAAATTCCTGAACTCAAGAGATCCACCTGCCTCGGCCTCCCAGAGTACATGGATTACAGGTGTGAGCCACCACGCCTGGTCTCATTTTCTTAATATAATTTTGATATAGTGAAGTTTATTAATTGTTTTGTCAATAGCAGTTTATATATCCTATTTAAAGAAATTATTCCCCCACCTCAGGATCATGACAAGGCTCTCCTATATGTTCATTAGAAATATAAAACTCATTTTGTTTTGAAATGACTTTAAACTTGGCAGAAAAGTTGGGAGATAAGTAGCAAGATTCCCGCACATCCTTCTGGACGCTCACTGACCGGGGAGGACATTCTGTGTCTCCGCTGGTGTTTTTTTTCTCTTCACACGTGCACATCTCCCTAAACCACTCGACAGTGAGTCACAGGCATTGTGCCCCTCTACATCCGAATCCTGAGCATCTCTTACAAACAAGGACTTTCTCTTTCATGGTCTGCACAGCACAGTGTTTGAAATGCAGGGTATTTTATGTCAACACACCATCACCATGACTCTACAGTCCGTATTTACACTTCCCTGTTGTCTCAACATTGCGTTTTATGGCTGTGCTTTTTTCCGTGATCCAGGGCAGTCCGGAGTCGCACGCCCCGCTCTGTGGCTGTCCTTTTCAGCCTCCATACGCTGGAATGGCTTCACAGCCTGTATCGCCTACCACGCCAGCATCTTGAAATGCAGGTTCAAGTTCAGGTCCTCTTGGGACCAGCCCTGTCCTGTGTTTGTTGGGCTCCACCTCATGACTGGGTCCAGGTCTGTTGGCTGCGACCCCTCACACGCAGTGCTGTGTCCTGCCCAGCGCTGCCTGGTGGAGGTCACCTGAAACCTGCGTGGCTGGTGCTGGGGAGGTTGCACCTGACGATTTGGTGGAGGGGTCTCTGCCAGGTGAAGTCGCCGTTTTCACCTCGTGACGGGAGGCTGGGCAAACATCCTGTGCATCAACCTTTCACCCTTCTGTTTACTATTTACTGTGATTCTTGTCTGAATCACTTACTACTCTGAGGGTTGCAAGTAAGCTTATTTCTAACCCTGCAACTCCTACATTTACTAGTAGCAGTCTTCTGTGGGAAGAGCCTCCCCACATCCACTCTGATTCATTTAATTTCTTCCTTTATTGCTAGTATAATATTTATTCACTGTCAGTGTAGAGTTTGGGGGTTTTTAAAGCATTTTTCCTGTTCTAACAGTGTACTCCAGGCTCATCCTACTCTGTTCCCAGCATTGGAATCAGTTATTGTCGTGGGGAGTGGTATTTAGAAACCCAAATCTTGGCTCGAGGTTTGTTCATTGCTACTGTGGTATCTTTGTTTTTGTTTTTTTTTTTTGAGACAGAGCCCCAAGCTATCACCCTGGGTAGAGTGCCGTGGCATCACAGCTCATAGCAACCTCCAATTCCTGGGCTCAAGCGAGTCTCCTGCCTCCACCTCCCAAGTAGCTGGGACTACAGGCGCCCGCCACAATGCCCGGCCATTTTTTGGTTGCAACCTTCATTGTTGTTTGTTGGGCCTGGGCTGGATTCGAACCCGCCAGCTTGGGGTGTACGTGGCTGGTGCCTTAGCCCGTTGAGCCACAGGCTCCGAGCCAGGGTATCTTTGTTTTTATAACCTTTTGGCAGTCACAGCTAGGAGTTTGTATGTAAAACTCACTGGCTGCGCACTATGGCTCATGCCCATAATCCCAGCATTTGGGTGGCGGAGGTGGGAGGATCACTGAAGGCCAAGAGTATGAGGCCAGAGTGGGCAGCATAGTGAGAGCTTGTCTCTTAAAAAAGAAATAAAAAATCAGCCAGGCATGGTCGTGCACACCTGTAGTCCCAGGTACTCAGCAGGCTGAGACTTGGCGAGGGGATCACTGGAGCCTGTGAGTTTGAGGCTGCAGTGAGCTGTGATCACACCACTGCACTCCGGCCAGGGTGATGGAGTGAGACCCTGTCTCTAAAGAAGAAAATAAAATTTAAAAAATAAATATAAATAAAAATCACCATGTATATGAGTATCTGGGTGTATCTCCCAGACTGGTCAGCACCCCATGGCTTTCTTGTGCCCGTGTCCCTGTCTTGTGCCCGTGTCTCTGTCTCGTGTCC
>CAUYON010119051.1:0-18213 GCA_963573935.1 Arctocebus calabarensis
CTGTAGTCCCAGCTACTTGGGAGGCGGAGGCAAGAGACTCGCTTGAGCCCAGGAATTGGAGGTTGCTGTGAGCTGTGATGCCACAGCACTCTATCCAGGGTGACAGCTTGAGGCTCTGTCTCAAAAAAAAAAAAAAAAGGAGGCTATTACAGGTAACAGGTAAATGTGTCTGTTCCAACTTATATACAAATCCAACCCAAGAACACACCTACAGAACTTATCATAACCTAGGATTGTACTGAGTAACACCACTGGCTATTCATGATTCCTGTTTTAAGGAGCTTCCAGTCTAATGGGAGCAATACTACATGTGCACAAGCCCCCCCCACACACAAAATACATAAATTATTCAAGACACTATGTACAGAACTTAAACGTTGCTAAATTCTACACATTCCAAGGAGAGAGATGTTTCTAAAGAATAGGAGGAGGATTCAGGAGGAGGCAGGCTAGTCTGAGCCGCCGGCCTGGGCAGACTTTGTACAGGTGAAGTGGGGCAGGGAAGACGCCCCAGGAGCTGGAACTATAGGAGTGGGAGGTCTTGAAGCTTCAGAGTCACAGAGAGGATCTGTGACGCTTACTAGCACGTCCCGGAGAGTATGTGACAATGTCTGGTGTCCTGCCGGGTACACAACAGGCGATCAACAATTGCCTCTTTGCTTCATAGAAACTGTGAACAGCAATGAGAATGGGCATAGGGTTGTGCAGTCGGGATGGAAAGACACCGAGGTTGAGAACGTGAGGTTGGAGGTCGGGCCCCACTCACTTGCTGGGAGCTTAGCGCCTGGATGAGGGCTTGGGCTGGAAGCAGAGGGCAGTGCTGGTGATGTCCTAGCATATTTTGGAAGTTTCTAATTTGGAAAGTAGACATGCTGAGGCACCGGAAGGGGTGGGTGGCAAAGAGGGCCAAGTCTGGGCTCCTCCACGTGTTATACTCAGGCACTGAGGTTTGTCTCCAACGATTAGAGAAATACTTACGCCAAAAGAAGAAAATCCTGAAATAAAAAAAATACTAAAATCTCGATGCAAAATGATCCAAATCTGGACTACAAAATTTAAAATACTGAAAATTCATGAGGACCTTTCCCCTCTCTCTGCCCACTGTTCAGAGGCAGCAATTCCTTGGCTCTGAACCATTCTGTTATCTGGTGTTCCCGAAACCCGGCGTGATACTGATGCGCCAGATTTGCCAAGCTGGAAATCAATATTAGACAAAAGGACTGATTAACAGCTGAAGTTTTGTCTGGCTCATCAGCTCCTAAGTAAATAATCCATTTTCTTTTTCTTTTTTCTTTTTTCTGAGACACAGTCTCCCTTTGTCTCCCTCGGTAGAGTACCATGATGTCACAGCTCACAGCAACCTCAAACTCTTGGACTTAAGCAATTCTCTTGCCTCAGCCTCCCAATTAGCTGGGACTACAGGCACCTGCCACAATGCCCGGCTATTTTTCTGTTGCAGTTGTCATTGTTACTTAGCTGACCCGGGCTGGGTTCAAACTTGCCAGCTGTGGTGTATGTGGCTGAGTCAATAATGCATTTTTTTTCTTTCTTTCTTTCTTTTTTTTTTTTTTTTTTTTGCAGTTTTGGTCAGGGCCAGGCTTGAACCTGCAGGGGTTGGCGTCCTACTCCTTGAGCCATAGGCACTGCCCAATAATGCATTTTCTATATGCAGCTGGGTTCAGAGTGGTTGGTGAGAGGTGGTTGGTGGTGGGACCTGCCAGTGCACTTTGCCACAATGCTCTGTTGTTATCCTGAGTGAGCCTTAATAAAACATAATCATTTTCCTGAATAAAACTGAATGGCTAATAAGCCCTTTTGGTGAAGGTGTGGGGTGCGTGGTGATGAGGAGAAGAAGGAGAGAAGCATTTTACAAATTATGTACATTCTGCTATTTTATTGTTATTCACCCTAAACAATATCCCCAAATGATGTTTATAGATCAGAGGAAAGTAATTATCTTATCTTTTACCATTGTTGAGAAAAAAAGTAACTAATTGGCCCAAACAGTATGCCAGATCAAAAAACAAAATAGGAAACATACCCCATAAGGAAAAGTTATGTTTGAGTTGAGGTCTGTGTTGAAAAATTGCTAATTATGGCTCAGTGCCTGTGGCTCAGCGGGCTAAGGCGCCAGCCACGTACACCTGAGCTGGCGGGTTCGTATCCAGCCTGAGCCCGCCAGACAACAATGATGGTTGCAACCAAAAAATGGCTGGGCATTGTGGCGGGCACCTGTAGTCCCAGCTACTTGGGGGGTGAAGGCAAGAGACTCATTTGAGCCCAGGAATTGGAGTTTGCTGTGAGCTGTAATGCCACGGAACTCTATCCAGAGTGACAGCTTGCGGCTCTGTCTCAAAAAAAAAAAAAAATTGCTAATTAGATCTGGGTGCGGTAGCTCACGCCTGTAATCCCAGCACTCTGGGAGGACGAAGCGGGAGGATTGTTTGAGCTCAGGGGTTCCAGACCAGCCTGAGCAAGAGTGAAACCCCTATTTCTACTAAAAATAGAAAAACTTAGCTGGGCTTTGTGGCACACATCTGCAGTCCCAGCTACTTGGGAGGCTGAGGCAAGAGACTCGCTTGAGCCCAGGAGTTCGAGGTTGCTATGAGCCAGGTTGCTACGGCACTCTATCTAGGATCACAGAGTTAAATCTCTGTCTCAAAGGAAAAAAAGAAAAACTGCTAATTAGTCTAAAGAGTCTAGCGGAGTCATCAGAGGGTTTTTCACACTCAGTTGGTTAAGCTGTTTCAGATAATTCAACTGCCAAGAAGCTCCTTTGATTCCCAGCTTGTTCCCCTTTGTAGAAGGCCAGGTCTTCCCAGCCCAAGGAATAAATATAAGTACGCTGAGACAGTGCTTACCCCATTGTATTTTCATGTGACATGACATTTACTTTGAAAGGACCCCGGGAGGCTTGGCGCCTGCACCAGCCACATACACTGGAGCTGGAGGGTTCGAATCCAGCCCGGGCCTGCTAAACAGCAATGATAACTACAATCAAAAAATAGCTAGGCTTTGTGGCAGGCACCCATAGTCCCAGCTACTTGGGAGGCAGAGGCAAGAAAATTGCTTAAGTCCACGAGTTTGAGGTTGCTGTGAGCTATGATGCCACAGCACTCTACCCAGGGTGACAGCTTGAGACTATCTCAAAAAAAAAAAAGAAAGGACCCAGGAAATTCCCCTATTAAAGAACAATAAATGTGTCTACTTAGAGACCATCAGCGTCTTAACTCCTGACTATATTTTATGTCCCTCCAAGAGATTCTGATATGACTTTGTGCATTCAGGTTTATCTTGGATGGATGGGATTTAGTGTCGGTCATTGGAAATAAGACTTGATAGCTTTGGCTCGGCGCCTGTGGCTCAGTGGGCTAAGGCGCCAGCCACATACACCTGAGCTGGCAGTTCGAATCCAGCCCGGGCCCACCAAACAACGATGACGGCTGCAACCAAAAAACGGCCGGGCGTTGTGGCGGGCGCCTGTGGTCCCAGCTACTTGGGGGGCAGAGGCAAGAGACTCGCTTGAGCCCAGGAATTGGAGGTTGCTGTGAGCTGTGATGCCACGTACTCTACCCAGGGTGACAGCTTGAGGCTCTGTCTCAAAAAAAAAAAAAAAAAGACTTGATAGCTTTAATCAAAGCCATAGCCACTGTTAGCTGGATTTATTGAGCGTCCAATATGCGTCCATTCCGTGCTGAGAACTGGAGGTGTGAAGCCAAGTAGCACTTTCTACTCTTCAGGAACTGTGACAAGCCAGGAGATAGACATACTGAAGTATCTCAAGGCCACATGTGTCCTGCCATAACTGAGTGGTACAGTCGGGTCCATGAGGGTCTCAGTAGGGAGATTTCTAACATGCGCAGGGGCAGTGTGGCTGGACTTGAAAGTTTACATCCACAGAGGACCCAGAGGAAACAGACAGAGCTGGCCGGGGAGTCTGCAGCTGTGTGGCGGCCAGTGCAACTTCAGCCCTGCAAAATCTGAAGAAAGACTTTGAACCGGGGCATCTGTATGTTTTTGGTTTAGGAAGATAAGCCTGATCGTAGTGTGTTAGGGGAGTCAGAGCCAAGGGCAACAAGGCCATTAGGAGAGTTGGGATCATTTGGATAGCAGCTGGGCCTCCATGAGCCGGGATGGAAGGAACTTGTGAGGGCAACCGTGAAGAAAGAAGCGGTTCTTGGTGCCGGCCTTGCTCCTCATCGGATCCCGGTTACCATAGTATTAGTACGTCTAGCTCACTACTCCGATTAAATTACAAGTTTCTTGTTTGCACAAACGAGGCTCTGTTGGTTGAATTAAATTGCACGTAACGTAATAAGCTGAAATTAGACTTTTTTCACGCTATTGCAAGTGATTAAAAGCTACGTAATTGTTTTCAAACACACACCAACTATGAACCCTTTTTGGTACCAAGACTATTTTATGTAAGAGCTGTGTTTCCTGACGGTTCATCTCTCTGAATAGAAACTTCTCCTGCCCACACGTAAACACATGCAGAAAACCAAAAAAACTCGGAATCAGAAATTCTTCCTGTTTGACTAATAAACAGGAAAAGGATGCTTCAGGAAGCAAACACTTGCATTTTGAGGCATAAACTTAAAAGCTGTGAGAGGAGTTAATCCATTTCTTGGGCATTGAAGGATTGCATCACATTTGTTTTTCCACGTTTTTGATTCATCGTTTTAAAAAGTCTTGGCTTGGGGATTTCTGAGCTGTAAAGAGCCTTTTAACAAACATCCCTAACAACTGTGTATATGGATACCTCTTCTCAGAATGCAAAAATAGAAACCACTTGCTATTCTAAATAACGTATAGCGTTCTGTTCTCTGAGGCAGTTAGGACCTCTCCTGGCTTCTTCCCCTTAGGCATCAGCCGAGCTCCTGGCTTAGTCTGACCCTCTCTTCCAAGAGATACTTGATCTTGACCCTCTCTTCCAAGAGATACAGATTTCGTGGGGCATCAGGGCAACTTGCCATCTACCTCTGTTACCAATTGGGACTACAAACCTATTCCACACTAATCACTTCCCCACTTTTGTTTTAAAACTGCTTATGTGAACACTTTCTTGTTCATTTCAGTTCATCTGCTTTTCTTTTCTTTTTTTTTTTGTTGTTGTTGAGCCAGTCTCAGTTTGTCACCCTCGGTAGAGTGCCGTGATGTCATAGCTCACAGCAACCTCAAACTCAAGTGATTCTCTTGCCTCAGCCTCCCCAGTAGTGGGGACTATAGGCCAGCGCCCTGACCATTGAGCTATGGGCACCCAGCCTTCATCTGGTTTGCATATGGGAGGTAGGATATTCTGCATGGACTTCAAAGCAGGCCCAAATCCTGGACCTAACATTTTACTAGCTAAATGACCTTGGTCAAATAGCCTCTAGTAGCCTTTGTTTTCATGTTTGAAAATAGGGATGACAATACCTAATTCCAGAAATTTGTGATAATTAATAAGAAGAAATAATGCATATAAAGCATCACTGTATAGCAGTATCAAATAAACATTAGTTTCTTCTTTTTGGTGGATATGTGTTTCTGAGCATACTAGTGCTGAAGAGTGATGTGATTGATAGAAAGGCAAGTCTCTCATGGTCACAGTAGTCCCAGCTACTCAGGAGGCTGAGGCAAGAGGACAGCTTTAGTCCAAGAGTTTGAGATTGATGGGAGCTATGACACCACGACACTCTACCAAGGCTGACAAAGAGACTCTATCTCCGAAAAAAAGAAAGAAAGAAAAGCACCTTCTCAGGTTCCATGAGAATCCTCCTGAATCAGAAAGTTCCTAGGGGAGGGGCCCAGCTGTCTGTGGTTTAATGACCCTCCAGGGCATTCAGTTTGAGATTCAATATCTGATTCTAGATAAAGGTGTGGTGAGTTTGTGGGTGTGGTGTGCTATCAATCTAAGCAAACAAACGGTTGAGGTATAACCAGAGAGTAATTTGGTCTTTGGTGTCTGGTCTTTCTTTATCGAGACAAGTGCTTTGGGACCAGGGAACAGAGTTTGATTCCTATGATCTATTGAGATCTGAGAGTTTAAAGTAATCCCAAATCCTAGCCTCAGAAATCACAGATCTGGGGTTCCCAGATGGGCTTTATCTTTGGAGGCCTCTCTTGGAGAGGCATAGGAGGCCCAAGATGTGACCAAGACTGGAAGGTACCCTCTATTCAGGTGTTTTCTTATTTAGAGACATAGTTCCATCTTCCTTTTGGCTCTTAAATAAGACTTTGTAATTTTTAATTACTATTATTATTATTTTTTGAAACAGGGTTTCACTCTGTCACTCAGGCTGGAGTGCAGTGATACCATCAGGCCTCACTTCAGCCTCTACCTCCTGGGTTTAAGTGATCCTCCTGCCTCAGCCTCCTGAGTAGCTGAGGCTAGAGGAATGTACCACCATACCCAGCTAATTTTTAAATTTTTCTATACAAATGAAGTCTGCTAACATTGCTGAGGCTGGGCTGGAATTCCTGGCCTCAAGCGATCTTCAAACCTTAGACTCCCAAAGTGCTGGTATTACAGACATGAGACCCCTTGCCTGGCCTTGAAATAAGATTATGAGTTTTGTGTGTGGTGGGCAGGGAGGTCATCAAAGAATTGACACTAAATGCTGCTGGTCTTAAAAGGGTATGAGAAACTGGTTCTGAAAACAGGTATTTAATTTTGAGCTTTCAGTATTCCGATGCACTTTGGGGTCAAAATCATAGCAAAACAGACACATAAACTAATCAATGGCTAGAACTGTCGATCTCCGAGGGTCTCCCTAATCGCTACTTTCCAGGACCACAGCCGCTCAGGCTGGCCAGAGCTCATAGTTGGTCAGATATCGCCCCCTTGTGGGCGGCTGGCGTCACTGGGTCCTGTTGGGCGGAGGGGAGCCTGCAACTTAACTCAAACAGCCTGGGCTTGCCTTTCTACTCTTTCCACTGTCCTGAGCCTCTGTTGCTATTTGAGTTTCCATCCAGCACATGCTGATTTGGGGAGATTTAAATGTTTTACCCCATTACAGCTGTGTGAGTTAAGGATACATGGCATATGACCCAACGGGTGGGATTCTGCAAATACATAGGTCACAGCCCACAGTAACTACAAAAATCAAAGTTCAGAAATTTTACATGTAACATGTTCATTGCAGAAAAATTTTTATTTTTATTTATTTATTTATTTTTTTAGAGACAGAGTCTCACTTTATCGCCTTCAGTAGAGTGCTGTAGCATCACAGCTCACAGCACCCTCCAACTCCTGGGCTTAGGTGATTCTCTTGCCTCAGCCTCCTGAGTAGCTGGGACTACAGGCGCCCGCCACAGGGCCTGGCTATTTTTTGTTGCAGTTTGGCCGGGGGCTGGGTTTGAACTCGCCACCCTCAGTATATGGGGCCAGAGCCCTACCCACTGGGCAACAGGTGCCGCCCTGTGGATAAACTTTTAAAATGATGTCCCCACAATCTATCATTTAGCAGATAAATATTCTCTCGTGTATGATTCTATGTGGCCTTCCCACAATATTTATACTTCCTACTTTTCTCTTTCCAGGTTCCACTTTAATTTTGCTCATTTATTCCGGGAATAAAAAATCAGAGAGAGGAGAGGAGAAGAAGGGAGACTGGATGACGAGAGAAAGAGAATGCAGCTTTATTCTGTGGACTTGCCTGGCTGGGGCTGGCTGTGGTCATTCTGAAACCAGACAACCTCTGCTCCTTGGTGGCCCAGCCTGGTCCTTGTAAGTGACACTGGCCCCACGGAACCCTTCTTCCTTCTCCTTTCTTGACCTTTTCCCTCTGTCTATTTCCAATCCCATCCACAGACTCAAATATCCTCTCTCTTTTGCTTTTAATATGCTTCTTGATTTTCAGTGAAAGAGAAAGAAAAAGCCAGTGTCTAAGTTTTATCTAGGCTGAGAATATGTATTTTTGGATCTTGGCTGGAAGCCTCTAGCTCATCCTTTCTTGGGCCTGCTCAAATTTTGCTTACAGATTAATAAAGGCTCCTACATATTAGAGTTATCAACTCTGGGGCTACTACAACATCTTTTTATTCCTTCATTCAACACTTGGTTGGGCTCTTTCATTCCTTCCTTCTACAGTCATTCAGCATAATTTTAGCACTCTGGGAGGCCGAGGAGGGTAGCCTGCCTGAGCTCAGGTGTTCAAGACCAGCCTGAGCAAGAATGAGACTGGTCTCTACTAAAAATAGAAAAATTAGCCGGGTGCTGTGGTGGGTGCCTGTAGTCCCAGTTACTCGGGAGGCTTGAGGCGGGGGGATTGCTTGAGCCCGGGAGTTTGAGGTTGCTGTGACCTATGATGCCAACCCACCTAGGGAGAGTGAGATTCTGTCTCAAAAACAAAACAAAGACAAAATAAAACAATCATTCAGCAATTACGAGGTGGTGTCAGGTGCTAGTCTAGATTTTGGAAATCCAGTGATTTGTAAATGAATAAATGAGTTTCTGCTTTCATGGAGTTTAAGGGAAAAGAAAAGCGAAACATTAAAGCAAAGAAATTGTTTTAGATTTTGGTGAGTGCTTTGAAGCAGCAAAGCAAGGTGATGGGGGAGGCTGCTACTTTAGTGGAGGATGTAGGGAAAGGTGTAGATGACGTTTAATCTGGGAACTCAATATTGACAAGGAGTGAGCGACGTGTCCACCCGGGAAGGACCTTCTGGACAGACCAAGAGCAAGTGCAAACCCTATGGTCTGAGTCAGCCTGCTGCACCTGAGGGTCTGAATGAAGCTGCTGAGGTCACAGCGTAGAGAACAAATGGGACAGAGGGAGGTTATGGGGTTAGCAAGGTAGAGAGGCCGTGGGAAATTCGGCTCTTATCCTACATGTGAGCAGAAACAACTGAAAGGCTTTATGGGTCTAATGTGGTCTCTTTGACATTATTCAAAGGGCATTTAGGTTGCTCTCTGTGGCTTTCTTTTCACTTAAACTAGTGAAACCCACCTAGATTCTCAATTTCTTTTTATATTTGTCTTCTACTCCAAATGGCACTTTAAGAACAGAGACTATTCTTATTAATTTTATTTATTTTGAGACAGAGTCTTACTTTGTTGCTCTCAGTAGAGTGCTGTGTTGTCATAGCTCACAGCAACCTCAAACTCTGGGACTCAAGAGATCCTCTTGCCTCAGCCTCCTGAGTAGCTGGGAGTACAGGTGCCTACCATCATACTCGGCTAATTTTTTTTTTTTTTTTTTGAGACCATCTCACTCTGTTAGCCTGGGTAGAGAGCCATGATGTCATAGCTCACAGCAACCTCAAACTTCTGGGCTCAAGTGATCTTCTTGTTTCAGTCTCCTGAATAGCTGAGATATAGGAACCTGCCACAATGCATGGCTAGTTTTTCTATTTTCAGCAGAGAGGGGTCTCAATCTTGCTCAGTCTTGTTCAGCCTGGTCCCAGCCTCCTTAGCCTAGGTGATCCACACACCCAGGCCTCCCAGAGTGCTGGGGTTGCAGGTGTGAGCCATCACACCGGCCTTTTAGTTGTCTTTGTGTAGCTAGTGCAAGGCACTTATTGGACCTTCGAGACACGGTTGTGGAACAACTGAGTGCACCAGTTGTTCCAAATGACTGTCCCAGCGGTTGAGATCAAGTAAAGTTGTGTCCCTCTGCCTTCCCCGCCCCTACTTGTCACATCTGGTATTTTCTGAATAGTCTTCCATCCCGTCTTTCAGTCTTCTCAAATTCACATGGTAATGGCATATTTCAAGAATATATCTCAGACCTAAGTTCTCTGAGACCTCATTTTGACTTCTTACCAAATTGCTCAGTTAATCGTTATAATTGCAAGGATGTTGGGTTGAGCCCTTAAATGAACTGACTTTTTCTTTTTTTTTTTTTCAGGTGGATGAAAGATAACTTTATTTGTCCTGTTTCTGGCCTTACTTTTTTTTTTTTTTTTTTTGCTGTTTTTGGCCAGGGCCGTGTTTGAACCTGCCGCCTCCGGTATATGGGGCCGGCGCCCTGCTCCTTTGAACCACAGGTGCCGCCCTCTGGCCTTACTTTTAATCTTGATCTTCCATTTGAACTGATGCAGAAAGCTTAATCTAGCTATTTTACTCAACGACTTCTTGGGCATCCTCATTTTTATTTTTTTTTTTAATTATTATTATTATTTTTTTTTTGACAGAGTCTCAAGCTGTCACCTTGGATAGAGTGCTGTGGCATCACAGCTCACAGCAACCTCCAATTCCTGGGCTCAAGTGAGTCTCCTGCCTCCACCTCCCAAGTAGCTGGGACTATAGGCGTCCAGCACAATGCCCGGCCATTTTTTGGTTGCAGCCGTCATTGTTGTTTGGCGGGCCCAGGCTGGATTCGAACTTGCCAGCTCAGGTGTACGTGGCTGGTGCCTTAGCCGCTTGAGCCACAGGCAGTGAGCCTCCTCAAACTTTTTAAACAGGGGCCCAATTCACTGTTCCTCAGACCTTTGGAGGGCCGGACTATAGTTTTTAAAAAAAAATTATGAAAAAATTCCTATGCACACTGCACATATCTTATTTTGAAGTAAAAAACAAAATGGGAACAAATACAATTCACACCAATGCATGTGGACCGTGGGCCGTAGTTTGAGGACCCCTGGTGTAAACCAAGAATCTCTATTGAGCCACCCTGGGCTTCCATCCCTTAGTTACTTCCCCATCCCGGCCCTCTGTCCTCTGTATTCTCCCTTCTAGTCAAGAACCCTATTGAGGCAAGTGTCCTGCTGGCTGAAGCCTCACTGGCACGGAAACAGCGGAAAACACACACTACCTTTATTCCACTGATGCTGAATGAGATGCCACAGGTTGGGGACCTGGTGGGTCTGGATGCTGAATTTGTCACCCTTAATGAGGTAACCAAGATCAAAGGATGGGGTATTAGAACAGAACTCTGAAAATATTAGGAGTTGTAAGCATTTCTCTGATTCTCTTATTAACACTTATGTAGGAAGAAGCAGAGTTACGGAGTGATGGTACTAAGTCTACTATTAAACCAAGCCAGATGTCAGTAGCAAGAATTACTTGTGTTCGGGGGCAGGGGCCCAATGAGGGTATCCCCTTCATTGATGACTACATCTCTACCCAGGAACAGGTATTATGATATGGAGGTGCAAGTGACGCAGATCCTATGCTTATGTAGAGCGCTTGAGAACCCAGGGAACAGTGATAGGAGAAGATTACGCAGTTTCCTGAGTCCTTTTCTCTATTTCTAGGTGGTGGATTACTTAACTCAATACTCGGGGATAAAGCCTGGAGACCTGGATGCTAAAATTTCCTCCAAGCACCTTACAACTCTCAAGTCTACCTACTTAAAGCTTCGTTTTCTTATTGACATTGGAGTCAAGTTTGTGGGTCATGGCCTGCAGAAGGACTTCCGGGTCATCAACCTCATGGTTTGAACCAGTCCTCTTTTGAGGGTGGGCCCCTCAGGGTATATATTGTACTTCTGGAGCATGGAAAATTATATATCTTTTACCTTAGTCTCCCACTCTTTTATTCCTGCCAGGTGCCCAAAGACCAAGTTCTTGACACTGTCTACCTGTTCCACATGCCCCGAAAACGAATGATTTCCTTGAGATTCCTTGCTTGGTACTTTCTGGGTGAGTTGCTCTGTCTTACAGGCCCAGTGGTGCATACCAAGAACATAAAAAGTATTGGAGAGGCTGGACACAGTGGCTTATGCCTGTAATCCTAGCACTCTGGGAAACTAAGGCAGGAGGATCTCTTGAGCTCAGGATTTTGAGTGCAAACTGAGTAAGAGTGAAACCCTATCCCTACTAAAAATTGAGAAATTAGCCTGGCATTTTGGGGGCCTGTAGTCCCAGGGAGGCTGAGGCAGGAGGATCACTTGAGCCCAAGCATTTAAGGTTGCTGTGAGCTAACACACTATGGCACTCTACCCAGGACGACAGAGTAAAAGTATTAGAGGACTAAGTGGTACCAGGGAGGACTCTGAATTAGTGGTCCCTTCTTTGCACTGAGGAAGGTGTCTGACCTTAAGGGAAGTTATTTGGGTTTTTTATTGTTTTCTGGAAGTTAGGGGAGGGAGTAGGGGAACATATTTTTACCTCCCTTTGCTAGGTCCCAAAGTATTTCACCTCTACTTATCTCAGACCTGAAGATTCAAGGGGAGACTCATGACAGTATTGAGGATGCCCGTACAGCCCTTCAGCTCTACCGAAAGTATCTGGAGCTAAGCAAGAATGGCACTGAGCCTGAGTCTTTCCACAAGGTGCTCAAGGGTCTTTACGAGAAAGGCCGAAAGATGGACTGGAAGGTTCCTGAGCCTGAGGGCCAAACAAGTCCCAAGAGTAAGACTGGGGAAGGGAAAAGGGGATCTGGACTAGGTAGATTTTGATCACATATATGGAGATTATACCCACCACAATAACAATGTTGATAACAACAATAGCACTACCCACCCCTGCTTTATATTTATTTGTGAAACACTTAACAGTTTAGAAAGGATTCAATCCTCCTAACGTCAATGAAAAAGATTTTTATTATTAAAACTTTTTGCTGGGGCTTGGCACCATGGCTCAGCAGTTAGGATGCCAGCCACATACACCGGAGCTGGCGGATTTGAACCCAGCCCAGGTCTACCAAACAACAATGACAACAACAAAAAGCTGGGCATTGTAGCGGATGCCTGTAGTCCCAGCTACTTGGGAGCCTGAGGCCAGAGAATCTCTTGAGCCCAAGAGTTTGAGGTTGCTGTGAGCTGTGATGCCACAGCACTCTACCAAGGGTGACACAGTGAAACCCTATCACCAAAAAAAAAAAAAAAAACTTTCTGCTGGGTGTAGTGGCTCACACCTTTAATCCTAGCACTCTGGGAGGCCGAGGCGGGTGGATTGCCCAAGCTCAGGAATTTCAGAGTAGCCTGAGCAACAGCAAGACTTCTTCTCTGGGAAAAACAAAAAAAATTGCCAGGCATTGTGGTGGGCGCCTGTAGTCCCAGCTACCAGGGAGGCTGAAGCAAAAGAATCACTTTGAGCCCAAGAAATTGAGGTTACTGTGAGCTATGATGCCACTCTCTCTCTCTCAAAAAAAAAAAAAAAAAAAGGAAAAACAAAAACACCCTCTCCATTGGTCTTACAAAATCCTCTTTCCCTATTCTAAAATAATTGGTGAAAGTCTGTGCCCTCTTTTCTCTTGATTTTTGTTTCATAAGTATGAGAAGGTGCTTTTTGTCTACTCACCTTAAAAGTCATGCTTTTGGTTTTATCTCTGACAGATGCAGCTGTCTTCTCTTCAGTGCTGGCACTCTGACCTTACCTCCCAAAGAACCACTGCCCTCTCCCTTTAGTGTTCTGTGGGCCCAGGACCTGGAGATGGTTCCCAAGTTGGCTATACCTTGTCTGCTTCCTGAATTTGACCTGCTCAGGATCTACTGATGGTGCTAGTAATAGAACTGGAATTCAGCAGAATCATTGCAAAGGTTCTAAGA
Organism: Arctocebus calabarensis; assembly: GCA_963573935.1. NCBI lineage: Eukaryota > Metazoa > Chordata > Mammalia > Primates > Lorisidae > Arctocebus > Arctocebus calabarensis. The sequence goes on from CAUYON010119051.1 coordinate 13,419, forward strand.
GCCAGATTCTGTCTTCAGCTTTTGCAAACTAGTAGACCTGAAACAGTCTAGAATTGACCCAGAGGTAAAGAAATTAGTAATCTTAGTAAATATCCTGGGTGGTTAATGTCCAGCCAGAGAACTCCTAGAAGGAAAACTCTCAGTTCCTAACTGGCTAGGGACTGAAGTCCTATACAGTGACAGAGGATACAACAGTTCAAGACTTAGCTCAAGTAACCATCTACTTTAGGGATACCTGGAGGGGCCAGCATGTAAAGTCTTGGTGGCCCAAGCAAGCCAGGGTTGTTAGTGCTATTGCCAAAAGAGTCTTTGGATCCTGGACAAAGGTTGGCCCCTGGCTTCATTTATTTCTGCTGACAACTAAGAAACATTTGTCTTCCATCCACTCTCCTATCCCATGTTTTGTTATTTTTTTAATTTTATTTTAACCGCATGTTTTATAAAATAAAAAGTAATATTTATCATCTGTCTCTTTAGAGAATTGATAGTGTGGGTACTCTACTTTGGTCCTCTCCTTTCTTCATTTTGGCTTTTTATTACAACTAGGAACACAACATCATACTCAAATCCCCAACTAGAAGTGAAGGTAAAGCTAGCTCTGGAATCCAAAGTTACGGACATGAGAGGAGAATAATTCAGCTTCTCCTGGATAATGTTAGGTCGTTGCTGTAGCTGTCTAATACGCTAAGTCAGAATGTTTGAAGACGCACTACGGTCTCCCCGTTCATTGTGTCAGTTGACAAACTACAGCTCCCAGGATGTCTCGAATTATAGGATGTTGTCATATGTGTATTGAAACCCTGGCTTCTCGCCCGCCAGCTGCTTTCTGCAGGTCCAGTTCGCCCACCTGGAGTGACACGCACGCCTGGCCACTCCCACACCGGATGCAGGGACTCGCCTCGCTCTAGGCCACTCCTATTCTGTGGCTGACCCCTAGTGGTCACGTGGAGCTGTTCGCCACGCAAGTCTGGGTCCTTCTGCGATCGACTGGGGTCCTCGCTACCCTGGAGTCGCTTCTGAGCTGCCTGTTCGCGCGAGAATTTGGAGGGGTCGGTCTCTGGCTAGGGCTTGCACGGCAGCACCCCCGAACCCCGCTTAGGTGCCAGTTTGGGTCCGGGGAGCTGAGTCAGGCGGTCGCCAGGGCACCTGGTGTCTGGGAGGCTGTTAAGCGGTCTGGAAAAACTGGGACAGCCCCATTCCCCCGCAGCCAGGTGTAGTAGGTTCGAGAGCCACCGCGGCCAAAGTGAGAGTCCGACGGTCTTCCAGCGCCTGGGCCACGGCGGCGGCCCTGGGAGCAGAGGTGGGACGGATGCGAGCGGCAGAGTCGCGGGCCGGTCTGGGTTGGGATGCACTGGAGCGAAAGCGACGGTGGGGACCTCAGATGGGTGTTGACCCCCACGGGCTGTCAAGTAGCTCGAGGTGGAACTGCAGTAATTTTCGGTGCAGCGTCCACATAGGCCCTTCGAATTGAGGGCTCCTTGCCAGCCTTCTGGCCTTGCTCTCCTGCTGCTTCCCAGTACCTGTCATAACTGCGTAATCGCCAACTTCCCACTCGTAGCTGCCAAATAGCCCTGGGAGCCACAGGCAGCCGATGCTAAAGCACCTACATTTAGGGCCTCACCTGTCGACGACGTAGTGTCGGAGACTGAGCCCTACGTCCAGAGGTCGCGCTCCCACCCCTCTCCCCGTGGTAATCGAAGCCCTCAAACGCCAGAACAGAAGGGCCCCTTGTGTGTTGGCCTTTTCCTGGAAAGTAGAGCCCGAACCACGCTTAGGCCTTTGAAATCCCTGGGATGAGGAGTAGAGGGGCAGGAGGAAAGGGAGTCAGCTTCTCACACTTGTTTTATTCCCCCCAACCCCAGGTGGAGCGACCCCATCACGCTAAAGATGAAAGGCTGGGGTTGGCTGGCCCTGCTTCTGGGGGCCTTGCTGGGAACTGCCTGGGCTCGGAGGAGCCAGGATCTACACTGCGGAGGTAAAGGCACAAAAGGAAGAAGTGGGAGGAAGCAGAGCCGCCACAGGAGGACATGGGAGCCTAGGCCTGGGAGGATGAATGAAAATTCCTGGGTTGATCCTATTCTTTTCTCATTCTACTCCTAACCTATTCCCTGCCCCCATTTCCTCCCCTTCCACAAGCTTGCAGGGCTCTGGTGGATGAACTAGAGTGGGAAATTGCCCAGGTGGATCCCAAGAAGACCATTCAAATGGGATCTTTCCGCATCAATCCAGATGGCAGCCAGTCAGTGGTGGAGGTAATTTGTTACTGTTCCCCCAAATAAAGTAGCGCACTCTGAATAAGAATTCAATGAATTAAGAAGACCTTAATTTAACAGAAATGAAGAAAACAGGCCCAGAAATCTATCTAAAAGGTTGGCTGGCCAGGCATGGTGGCTCATGCCTGTAATCCCAGCACTTGGAAGGCTGAGCTGGTGGAGTCCCTGAGTTCACAGGTTCGAGACCAGCCTGAGCCAGAGCCAGACCCCCCATCTCTGAAAAATAGCCAGGCATTGGTTCAGTGTCAGTAGCACAGTGGTTACAGCCCCAGCCACATACACTGAAGCTGGTGGGTTCAACCTGGCCCAGGCCAGCTAAAGCAACAATGACAATTGCACAACAACAAGAACAAAAACAAAAAATAGCCGGGTGTTGTGGCAGGCACCTGTATTCGGGAGGCTGAGGCAAGAGAATCACTTAAGCCCAAGAGTTGGAGGTTGCTGTGAGCTGAGACTCCACAGTGCTTTACCAAGGGTGACCAAGAAACTCTGTCTCCAAAAAAACAAAATTGAGCTGCGCACCGTGGCTCACGCCCGTAATCCCAGCACTGTGGGAGGTGGAGGAGGGAGAATTGCTTGAGCTCAGGAGTTTGAGACTCGCCTGAGAGTGAGATCCTGACTCATGAAAAAAAAAAATAGAAAAACTCAGCTGGGCACTGCGGCAAGTGCCTGTAATCCCAGCGGCTTCCAGAGGCTGAGGCAGCAGGATAACCACAGCCTGAGTCTGAGGTTGCAGTGAGCTACCATGTCATTGCACTCTGCTCAGGGGCATAGGGTGGGACTCTGCCTCAACAACAACAACAACAAAGCAAAGAAATCAAAAATAAGCAATGAGGCTCGGCGCCTGTGGCTCAGCGGGCTAAGGCGCCAGCCACGTACACCTAAGCTGGTGGGTTGGAATTCAGCCTGGGCCCGCCAAACAATGACGGCTGCAACCAAAATAAAAATGGCCGGGTGTTGTGGCGGGCGCCTGCAGTCCCAGCTACTTGGGAGGCGGAGGCAGAAGACTCGCTTGATCCGAGGAAGTGGAGGTTGCTGTGAGCTATAATGCCACGACACTCTACCCAGGGCGACAGCTTGAGGCTCTGTCTGTCTCAAAAAAAAACATAATAATAAAAAAAAAAAATAAGCAACGAAATAAAAAAAAAATTGGGCTCTATTTAATTGAAAGTACTTTGTTTCTGCTGTAAGTTAGCAGACATTGAGCCTTGATCCATATGACTCATGTTTTTACCATAGCACTCAAACCTTCATTTTAAAAAGAATAAAAGGTCTTGGCTGCTCAGTGAGTAAGGCTTCGGCCACATACACGGAAGCTGGCGGATTCAAGCCTGCTAAACAACAGTGACAATTGCAACCAAAAAATAGCCAACCAAAAATAGTGTCTGTAGTCCCAGTTACTCTGGAGGCTGAGGCAAGAGAATCGCTTAAGCCCAAGAGTTTGAGGTTGCTGTGAGCTGTGACACCACAGCACTCTACCCAGGGTGACATAGTGAGACTGTTTAAAAAAAAAAGTCTTATCCTGGTAATCAGGAAATTTACTTTAATTGAAAACATAACATATACACCATATACTTAGTGATATATATATAAAGAAATATAAAGATATCCTTGAGATGTGCTTTATTTGCCATTACCTTCAGAGCCTACACTACCTCTCTGATGCTTACTGTTGTCTCATTTTGATACAAAAAGAAATTTTCATCTTTATCCATAAGAATTGGAGTAATTCAGCTCGGTGCCTGTGGTTCAAGTGGCTAAGGCGCCAGCCACATACACCTGAGCTGACGGGTTTGAATCCAGCCTGGGCCTGCCAAACAACCATGATGACTGCAACAAAAAATAGCCAGGTGTTGTGGCAGGTGCCTGTAGTCCCAGCTACTTGGGAGGTGGAGGCAAGAGAATCACTTGAGCCCAGGAGTTGGAGGTTGGTGTGACCTGTGATGCCACAGCACTCTCTACCCAGGGTGACAGCTTGAGGCTCTGTCTCAAAAAAAAAAAAAAAAAGAATTGGAGTAATTCAAAGGAAAACAATATACTTCATCAGAATTAATCAAAGAGTGCGCTGTTTATAATTTGGGGCTAGTGACACTGTCTTATTTCTTAGGATTATATAATGAGGTAAAATAAGATCATATATTTGGAAGTACTTTGAAACTGTACAAGTAAACCATACTGTTTTTAATTAGGGAATGGTTTTTAGAGTAGGTCAATTGAGCTAAATTTGGAAGGAAAAGTAAGGATATAAAGTAGTAATGTAGGCTCGGCACCTGTGGCTCAATGGGCTAAGGCGCCAGCCACACACGTGAGCCGGCGGGTTCGAATCCAGCCGGGGCCCGCCAACCAACAATGATGGCTGCAACCAAAAAAAAAAAAAATGACCAGGCATTGTGGCGGGCACCTGTAGTCCCAGCTACTTGGGAGGCGGAGGCAGGAGACTCGCTTGAGCCCAGGAATTGGATGTTACTGTGAGCGGTGATGCCACGGCACTCTACCCAGGGTGACAGCTTGAGGCTCTGTCT
>CAUYON010119054.1:0-11826 GCA_963573935.1 Arctocebus calabarensis
TGGGAGGCGGAGGCAAGAGACTCACTTGAGCCCAGGAATTGGAGGTTGCTGTGAGCTGTGATGCCACAGCACTCTACCCAGGGTGACAGCTTGAGGCTCTGTCTCAAAAAAAAAAAAAAATCTGATTTGGAGCCAGACCCCCATGGGGACTGGTAATGAACCAGATGTAGGGAACAAAGGTGTGGAAGAAATAAATCAAGGCCAGGCTTCAGACTTGAGCTATTGCTTGGTGTATGAGGACCACTTTCTGGGGAAGGGAGGGCAGAGTGGGATCAGATAAGAAAGGGGAAGCGAGGGCTCTGTTTTTGATAATGTTAAATTTGGGTGTATACTGGAGCCCGAGGTGGAGGTCATGCAAGGCTGAGGCTTCAGGAAAGGTCTGGCTGCGGCAAACCAGAATGTGGTGGCAGTTAAAGCTACGGCTCTCAATTGCAGCCACCTAGGGAGTGAGAGGTCAGAGAGCTGAGACAATGGTCCAGAAATAACAGGTCTTGAAGACCCTCGGCACTGAAGGTCACTTAGAAGAGGGGGGACAGCCAAAGAAACGGAGTCCCAGCAGCCAGGGAGGCAGGCAGGTGGGCCCAGAGGACAACCAAGGAGCATGCCGTGGACAGAGGTGGCTGCCCATGTTGGGAGTTACAGGGAGGAGTGTTAAGGCAGAAAGTGGAAGCCACAGCCTTCAGTGACCAAACGGGGGGGGGGGGGGGACATCCAGGAGAGGAAACCGAGGCAGCAAACACACTTACAAATGTCATGAAATCCTGCAGCGCCAGGTGGGGCTGGGGGTAGAAGGGGCAGCGACCACTGGAAGGCTTGTGAGATCAGGCGGGTCTCCAGCAGTGAGTTTGGGTCAGTTCCCTGCCTGCAGGCACAGAGACAGACCTTGACCACCCTCTACCTGGCAGTAAGAGCTCCAGCAGGTCCGTGAGAAGTAATATATGAGGTGGCTCCAGGGGGCGCTGCATGACACACGTGCACAGGGAGCTGGGGGTGAACACACCACGGCAGGGGCCTGCACCGCGGCGCCCTGCTCAGCAGCACCACAGGACAAACAGCGCCCCACAGCGACACCGGGGGAACTGCAAAACTGTTAAGGGGAATGAAAGGGACTGGAGTCAGAAGAGTGCCTGCGGTATGAATCCATTTCTAAGAAGTTTTGGAACAGGAAAAACTCATCTATATTGAAATCAAACCCAGAACAGTGGTTTTCTGCCAAGGGCGGTGTGGGGCGGCCTGTCTGAGAAGGGGACATAACAGAACCTTCTGGATGGTAGGAACAGTCTGTTCCTTGAGTCGAGCCAGATTGATACATTTGTCAAAACCCAGCCAACACTTGAGACTTGAACATTTCACTCTCTGTAAATTTTACCTGAAAATGAGCTATACAGTCATTCAGAACACTACTTAATGCTGCCCATGCCGAGTGTCTTGGTGTGAAGTGCCCTGAAGTTTGCAGCTCCCTCAGAAAGGTAGAAAGGAGTGAGGAGAATTGATGGCTCCACGGAGGGATGGAGAGATTCCTGGGAATGGGAATATGGGCATTCCCTGTACAATTCATTAAACTTTCCCCTATGTTTGAAAACACGTATAACAAAATGTTGAGGGAAAATAAAGAAAAAAGAATGTGAGAGTGCCTCTGATCCAGTTCAAAGATGCTTATTGAGCACCTGCTGCATGTCAGATGCTGGGAGGCAGGGGACATGGTATTAGTAGGAGGCCTGAAGCTGCCAAACAAGGGGCTGTGCAAGTGAGGGTGTAGTGCCAATGGTTGAGGCCGAAGAGGTTCACACAGAATTCAGATAAGCCATAAAAGAACCGAAGGTAGCTGTGATATGTCCTTTACTCAACTGGCAGTCAGTGAGCAGGCTGAGGACATTGCCTTCACTCAGATCGTGGGGGCAGATAAGCCAGCTAGCATGGGAAGGTTCTTTTCCCCACAGGCAGCCTTGGGGCCTTATGGACCAGCCAGAACAACAGTGGCTCCAATCTTTTTTTTTTTCCCTGAGACAGAGTCCCAGTTTGTCACCCTTGGTAGAGTGTTGTGGCTCCATAGCTCATAGCAACCTAAAACTCTTGGGCTCAAGCGATTCTCTTTGCCTCAGCCTCCCGAGTAGCTGGGACTATAGGTGCCCACCAAAACACCTGGACATTTTTAGAAAAGACAGGGGTCTCGCTTTTGCTCAAGCTGGTCTGGAACTCCTGAGCTCAGGTGATCCACCAGTTTCAGCCTCCCAGAGTGCTAAGATTACAGGGAGTGAGCCACCACGCCTGGCCCAGTGGCTCCAAATTAAACACAAATGATGACAGCTTAGAAACACATGGCACTTGACAGTTTAACTGTAGTTATTCAAAACAATCTGGCACAGCTGGGTGAGGTGGCTCACGCCTGTAATCCTAGCACTCTGGGAGGCCAGTGCAGTTGGATCACTTGAACTCAGGAGTTCAAGACCAGCCTGAGCAAGAATGAGGACTCCTCCCACCCCATATCTCTACTAAAAATGGGGGAAAGGAAAAAGAAATACTAGCCAGGCATGGAGGCAGAAGGTACCTGCACTAGTAATGACCCCATAATGCACTCACTCCCCTCCAGGCCCCTCTGCATCCCCTCCTTCTGCCTCCACGAGTCCCCTGGCACAGAAACCACCTGTGCCCAGGCCCTTGTCTCAAGGGCTGCTTTGGGATAGAGCCGCACTCCAGGTCCCACCCCATGCTCATTCATTTGTGCAACGGACAGGTGTCACAGGTAGGGATTCAGGTGGGGAGACATCTGCAATGCCCCTCCCACCTTTCCCTCCTTTGCCCCTTGTTCTCATTTTGTAGGAAAGGAAGAAGAAAGTAGAATCTGTAGAGGGGAAAACAATCTGTGGGAGGGAGGGGCAAGCAGAAGGAGAAATGATGGGCAGCAGAGTGGGACTCCACCTCCAGGTCACATCCTGGGGACCGGGTACTCTCTGCTCAGCCAGCTTCCTGGGCACCTTGGCCCTGTCCTGGCAGGAGACGGGTGGGAAGAGACCATGCGGAGTATTAGATCCCGCCACTCACGCCCCCTCCCCACGGTCTGGCAGGGGCTTCTCCACCGTAGCCCTTGTCACCAGCAGCTGGAAACTCTCCTTCATGCCCAGTGGGCTGTGGAAGAGCTCCCACCGAGCTAGGGCCTTGGTTCCCTACACCCAGCCGGCTGGGCTGGCAGCAGCCTCCATGGAGAAGATCCCCTGGGGGAGGGGCAAGGAAGGAAGGGGGGGAAGGGGATTGGTGACGCACAGCACATCCCCTGGGCGAAGGGCTCAACCACAACTTGGACTTTACCTGACAAATGCAGTCGTTTGTACCCTCATATTAATCTAAACTTTTAAAAACAGATCCCCTCTAGAACCCCCACGGAGGTGCTTCGTGCTTCCTGCTGTTGCCCTGAGAGACAGAGCAGGGGTCCTGAGAATCGCCTCCAAGTGACCCTGGCAGTGTTCAGCATTTGGCTCAGATGACTTGGTTTGAATCACATCATGGCCGTTTACTTCGGGTTGTTTGGCTTCTCTGAGGTTCCACAGATGGGAAATGGGGGTGACGATGGCAATGCTAAGTGTGGCGGTATCCGCAGTGTGGCGGGGACCTGACCCCGCTTCAGAACAGCTGGGCAGAAGGAAGGGGATTAGTTGAAGGGCTCTGGGGCCTGTGACAAGAACGAGGTCCTGGACATATGTTGTCCCTGCTCTGTGAGTCTGCTCTGTCCCATTGTCCCTGTCTGCCACACCTCACATGCCCGGACGTGGCTCCCCTCCAGCTCACAAGGTTGCGAGCTCTAATTAAGTAAACAGTGGATTCCCCTTTCCACGAGACATGGGCTCACTCTTCATGCCGCCCTGCAGCCTGGTTCTATTCACTCATCCCCATGTCACTGGGTGTCCTACACTGAAGAATTTCAGCACCACATTAAATGCCCACGGAGCAGCCCACTCGGGCTTCTATCCATGTTTAGCTTGTTGACTTATTTCTTTTATTTTTTTATTTTTATTTTTATTTTTATTTTTTTTTGAGTCAGAGCCTCAAGCTGTCACCCTGGGTAGAGTGCTGTGGCATCACAGCCACCTCCAACTCCTGGGCTCAAGCGAGTCTCCTGCCTCCACCTCCCAAGTAGCTGGGACTACAGGCAGCCGCCACAACGCCCGGCCATTTTTTGGTTGCAGCCGTCATTGTTGTTTGGCGGCCTGGGCTGGATTTGAACCCGCCAGCTCAGGTGTACGTGGCTGGTGCCTTAGCCAGTTGAGCCACAGGCGCCGAGCCTGTTGACTTATTTCTTAACCTAAGATGTCTTCTTAGTGACTGTCACTGGAGTTTGGAACCCCCCCCCAACCCTTGATCTGGCTTTCATTGGAGTCTCACAACAGTGAGTACAGTCGCACACAGGGGCTCCTCCCTCCTCTCTCTCTCCACTCCCTTCCACCCCCAGGCCTATTACTCCAAGCTTTCTGGAGCTGCCCGCCTTGGGTGTGAAACCATCTTCAATTTGGTCCATGACTTTTAAAACTCATTTGTTCTTGCACTGAAGAAAGGCAGGAAGCTCCCCTCTCCCCTGCCCCACAGACCAGCTCTGGTTTTTCAAGTTCAAACAATAGCAACTCCCTTGAACACAGAGATCCACATCTTTCCTGAGACCTTCAAAAGAGGAAGAGAACTCTTAGGAGCGTTTAAAAATACAGTACAAAATAAAAGTTTGAATATGGTGTCATCCAGGGTCCTTGGAAATGTAGATAATGCTCTCAAACTGGGCAGCTTGAGGGGAGTTTAATACAGAGGGTCTCTATTAATACAAAGGCGCAGGTGGGATTTAGGAAGTAAGTGCAGGGCAATGCAAAAGCTTGCATCCAGCAGCACTGAGGATCATTCCAAAAGGTGAGGGAGGAGTTTTAGGAACCCAGGGAGGGCAGCAGGGATGGGAGTTCCCCAGACAGAAGCCAAGGCCTTTGGGAGAAGAATGTACCCAACCCACAGCGACCGCAAAAGCAAGGGCTGGGGTGGGGGTGCAAATACACAGGCTCTCCTCCTGCCCTCTAGATAGCATCCCATTGGATGAGCCCGACTGGAAACTAGAGGTCACCGGGGCCCTGCATCCCGGGACACGGAGCAGAGAGGGGTCAGGCAAGGCTGAGGGGGACACAGCTCAGGGAGAGGGAGAAAACAGAAGGGACCCAGTGCAAATGCTGTGAGTGTTCACGACCCAATTACAAATCACAAATTTACTGCAGAAACTGGCGAGTAATTATTTGCACAGCTAAGTGATTTTTTGGTTTTATAAATATTTTCAATGAGTTCCCTCAAAAAAAACCAAACTTCTCCTTACAATTTTACTTATGGGAAATTCAGCCTAGTCAGAGCTGTTCAGAATCCCAGATGTCGGGGTAAATAGACATGGAACCAGCCTGGGTTGGCCTTGAGTTGAGTGCATTTCCCACAAACGTCCTCTCCAGCATGGATGACATCCAAGTGGGGAGAGGGCAGACAGTTCCCCAAAAGGAAACTGGAAGGGGGCTGCCACAAAGGGAAAGGGATGCTAGCAGGCCATAGAATGCCAGCCAGCCATTCTCAAATTAACTCATAAAGGTCACACCAGCTGTAAGTGGCTGAGATCAGATGGAAATACCAGCCTGTCCTGCCCAACAGCTTTTGCCTTCCACCTGCAACCATAGCTTGAGGGTATCTACGAGCCCCACATCAGCTGGGTCTTTCCCGAAGAGGCTCTTACTTGGTGCCCCCATAAGTAACACCCAGATCAACCCATGTATGGGAGACCTGGCAGTTGGCAAGCATTTTGCAAGCAAAGTCCTCATGAGGGGATTTTTCTGCCCTCCCATAAGACATCATTGCAGAATTGTTCTTCACTGATAATAACTTAACATAGGACACCAGGAAGGCCAGACCCCAGGTCCCACTGGGAGCTTTGCTCAAGTCCAAGGCTCAAGTGCAGATAAGGGCTGGACCCGTAATGCTCCCTGCTTCCAAGATAGCACATCAGTCAGCTTCTGCTGGACACACGCTCTCCAAGACAGAAGGCAGGGAAACAGACACAGGCTTTGCATGCCTGCAGAGGCCGAAGCGGTGGCCGTGGATGTGCATGTTCGTTAGGTCACGTTCTCTGAATGGGAGCCTTTGTCTCCTGCAGGAGCCTCATAGCACTTGTCTTTACCAGGCATCACGCTGGCCCCTGAAACCCTGCTCAGTGGGGAGTGTAACATGATCCTGGCAGGGCTCCAAGGCGGCCTTCACTCCCTCCCAGCACACGCGGATGTCCTGAGAGCAGGACCGAGGACCGGAACTCTCTATCCCGGAACCGGAGCCGGAACTTGGCCGCCCTGAGTTGGGCAGATTTCATCACACCCTCCAGTTCTCATCTGTCCTGATTTTCTTCTGACCACAGCACGTCCCCTCCCACTGTTCCTGTGACAGCTGGTCTACGAGATGCACCCCGCCTCCTGTGCAGTCCCCTCCCACATCAAATAGGGCCGACTCAGTAACCAGTCACGGAAATGGCAGATCCTGACTAGGTCACAAAGGACATTGCGACCTCTGTCTGGGATCACTCCCTCTAGACAGCCAGCTGCTATGCAGTGAGGAGGCTTAAGCAGCCCCACGGGCAAGACCAAGGGGCAAAGGACTGAGACCTCCTGCCAACAGCCGGCATGAACTCTCGGTCCAGGGGCAGAGCCATGGTGGATGCTCATCCCCGGACTCTCGTCAAGCCCTCAGATGACTGTAGACGCAGCTGCACCCCAAGGCAGCCTCAAAAGCCAGGAGCACCTTACTATGCCACTCTGGACTCCTGCCCCACATACACTGGGAGACTTCAAATGATGGTTGCTCTTTAGGCCACAAGGCTTTGTTCCACAGGATGACCTGCCCCACAGCATCAGCTAGCTAATATCGGGGTGACCAAGTCAAGTAATGTAGAGGTTATGATTGTGGTTTCTCAAATCAGACTGCCTGGGTTTGAACTCCGGCCCTGTCCCTGGGACCACAGAAATATCGCCCTTCCCCTGTGCTCTTCTGCAATCTGGCCCCACCCCTCCCCCATTGAAGAGGGGTTCATTTCTTCACATACCCTTCCCGAGTGCTTTCTGTAATATTCTAGGGCAGAAGTGACACTGTGACATTTCTAGTAGAGCCCTTAGCAATTTCCTGTTCCTGTCTCTTGGATTGTTTGTTCTCGGGATGCTCCTCCTGGAAGCCAGCCACCATGCTGGGAGGAAGCCCTGTGCGTGGAGAGACTGTGTGTGGATGCTCTGGCTGACAGCCCCAGCGAAGGTTCCAGCCATGGACGGCCAACACAAGAGGCAGCCATCATGGGCCTGCAGCAGCGGCCAACACCTGACTGCTGCCGAGATAGACCTCAGGCAAAAACCAACCTGCCAAGCCCAGCCAATCCACAGAAGCAGGGGTAATTATAAGCGGTTATTTTAAGCCACGGGGGTTGAGGGTGGCTCGTTTTACAGCCATAAATATGCAAAAGAATCTCTTTTTAACTACTGTGTAACTTGAAGCAAGTGACAGGCCTTAGCTCAGGTTCCTGCTGGAAGGAGATTCTGTAACAAAGACTTTGTGCACATAGTTTATTCGGGTGGTGATCCCAGGAAATATGGGTAGGGGAATAAGGAAGGGAGACAGGAAGAGAAGGCCACCAATAGTAAGAAAGTATCTGTGGGCAGGTGACCACTGGGGACCTTCAAAGAGTGTTATAACACTCATCTCAAAATTGCCTCATGAATACAATGTTGCAGCTGTTATGGAAAACAGTATGATGATTCCTTAAAAAAAATAAAAATGAAGCTACCATATGATCCAGCAATCCCACTTCTAGGTCCATATCTAAAAAATTCCAAACAGAACCTTGAGGAGAATTCGCTGCAGTGTTATCCACAATAGTCAAGAGGTGGGAACAAACTAAACATCCATCCCCAGATGAACGGGAAAAGAAGGCAGGGTACGTATGAAGTGCCTACAATGGGATGTTTTTTAGTCTTCAAAAAAGAAGTAAATTTTACATGGATTAACCTTGGGGCTTCAAGCTAAGTGGAGGAAGCCAGTTACAGAACAATGAACTGAAGCGGAGTCCAGTGTAGTCACACTCGTAGAGACAGAAAGCGGAATGTGGTTGCCAAGGGCTGCGGGGAGGGGGAAATGGGGAGCTATTGTTGAGTTTCAGTTCTGCAAAACAAAAAGTTCTGGGTATCTGATACACAGCAAGGGGCACAGAGTTTACACTACTGTACTGTACATTCAGAAATGGCTAAGACGTACCGGTCGTGATGGTCTGTGCTGGTAATCCCAGCTGCTTGGGAGGCGGAGGTGGGAGGATCACTTGAGCCTAAGACTTTGAGACTAGCCTGGGCAACATAGTTGAGACCCTATCTCTATAAAAATCATGCCTAAAATGGCAAATTTTATGCTGTGTGCTTTTTACCACAATTAAAAATAAAGTTGTTTAGCCAGGAACAGTGGCTCATGTCTCTAACCCTATCACTTTGGGAGGCCCAGGTGGGTAAGCGGCTTTAGCTCAGGAGCTCGAGGCTAGCTCGAACAAGAGCCGAGACCCCACCTCTAATAAAAATAGAAACACGAGCTGGGTGCTGTGGTGGGCGCCTATAGTCCCAGCTAGTAGGGAGGCTGAGGCAAGAGGATTCTTCAAGCTCAAGAGATTGAGGTTGCTGTGAGCTATTACCCCAAGGCACTCTACCCAGAGCAACAGAGAGAGACTGTTTTAAAAAAAAAAAGCGTCCCATCAAGGAGCACACAACTGGGGTTCACCCCTCAATTCCCATCCCTCGATGGCCAAGAGTCACTATGGAGGGGTTAACTCCAAACTCTAAGGACAGAGAGACTAAGGGAGCCACAGAAACATGTGGGAATGATCTGAGGTCACCCCCTGGTTGAGGACATCAGCTGAGGCCCTGACCCCATCTGTCACATGACTTTCCTTTGAGTCTCCATTTCCTCATCTGTAAAATAGAAACAAGAAACACCTCGACAGAACAGTTGCAAATGCTATTTTGGACGACATACACAGACTCAGGCTCAGCTCGGTGGCTAGCACACCGCCGAGTGTGCTATGAACATTATACACACCAGCCCTTTCTGCTGACACCAACAACCCCGGAGGCCAGGGAAGAGCAGTCTTTGCCCTCCCTGCTGAGCCTCCCCGACCATCCTGCCTTCAGGCCTCCTGCCAAGAGGCTCCACAGACTGCACCTGCCCTCCAGGGGGCCCCAACACATTTGTCCCTGTTGCTACTGGAGACTGTGCCTTTACACGGCTTTTCCTGCTTCCTGATAAGGACAGCTACTTCAGCCTCTCCCAGACTCGAGGGCCTGGGCTGCAAATGAATCCAGAGGGACCCCTCCCACACCAAGAGCCTGTCCTGGGCCCACTTTGTATTGTGGCTTCCCCCCCACCTCAAGATGGACACCCCGCTAGGCCACCCTCGCTCAGTCCTGCTGTGGAAGGACTCACCAGTCTAAATCAGGCGGACAGACAGCTCACTGTCAAGCCCGGACTCCCTGACCCCTTCCCTTCATATTTTTTAAAACCAGTGAAATACGGGGCAGCGCCTGTGGCTCAAAGGAGTAGGGCGCTGGACCCATATGCCAGAGGTGGTAGGTTCAAACCCACCCCGACCAAAAACTGCAAAGAAACAAAAGGAAGGAAAAAAAAAAAAACAGTGAAATATTTGCTCAGCAACAAGCTTGTGGAAGCAGCCCTAGAGTTTCACAAAGACTGCAGTGGTGGCTCTGTGCTGTCCGGTGCACCCCGACTCCTCCTGGGCTTAGCTCCCTCCTTCCCACCTCACAGATGCGTCCTGGAAGAGCAAAGTGGACACACAGGTGGCCCTTTATCACCACCTGCAGTGACATGACATCATTGTCCCCAAGCCGGAAGACGTAATGATTTCTCATCTGGCTTCATGCTCTAAGAGCGGCTTGAAAAACCTTTCCTGGAGGCTGGGAGGGGAGATGCCCCAAGCAGTGACCAGGCCTGGATGGAGGGTTTGAGGGAATTGCTATTTTCTTCTTTCTACCTTTTGTATTTTCTGCAGTGGGCACATTCTATGTTTTATTGGCAGAAAAACAAACAAGTGTGTTTTGAGTAAGCAGTTTGAGAGCCCATTTGCTTGCCTTCAGCATTTTTCAGGACTTTGGCTGCTCTCAGGCGCCATTTTTCAGACTACCTCCCTGTGCGGGGGTCTTCTGCCTTCCTCTCTTTGAAAATTTGAGGATCACAGTTGCTGGTGCAAACCACACCAGTCTCCTTAGATGCTTCTCGACTTTCCTTCTCACTGGAAGTATTTATCATCAGAATTCCTTCTCCCAAACCAAGAAATTGACATCATTTCCCTAATGACATGCTGTGTGGGCAAGAACACAGCATCGTGTTTCTAGTGGTCTTGCCCAAAATGCAAAAGTCTAATTACGGTGAAACATCAGGCAGACCCAAACTGAGGGACATTCTACACAATTGCCACCTGCCTTCTTCAAAAATGTCAGTGTCACAGAGACAAAGAAAGCCTGAGGAATGGCTTCTGGTTGGAAGAGAGCTCAGGGACAGGGCCACAAAACACAGCATGTGATCTGGGACATTGTGCTGCTGTAAAGGACTTTATCAGGATAGTCGGTGACATCTGAATAAGGTCTGGAGATTAGATAACTGTATTGAATCGATGTCACTTTCCTCACTTAGTAATTGCACTCTGGCTATACAGTAAGATGTCCTTTATTTTTTTCTTATTCATTTATTTATTTATTTGGGGGGATTCATTGAGGGTACAAAGATCCAGGTTACACTAATTGCATTTGTCAAACAAAGTCCCTCTTATAAATGTGTTCCTCCCTCTAAGAGATGTGCCAAACATCATGATCCCCCACCCCCCTCCCTCCTTCCCTCTTTCCACTCTCCCATCCCCCTACCCCCACCATGTACTAGGTCATCAATTGTCCTCATATCAAAACTGGAGTACATTGGATTCTTGCTTCTCCATTCTTGTGATGCTTCACTAAGAGGAATGTGTTGCACCTCCATCCAAGTTAGTACAAAAGATGTATACTGGCCATCTTTTTTAGTGGCTGAATAATATTCCATGGTATACACATATCACAGCTTGTTAATCCATTCCTGGATTGGTGGGTTTCCACATTTTGTCAATTGTAAATTGAGCTGTGATAAACAGTCTAGTGCAAGTGTACTTATGATAAAAGGATTTTTTTCTTCAGGATAGATGCCCAGTAATGGCATTGCAGGATAAAATGGGAGGTCTAGTTTGAGTTCTTTGAGGATTCTCCATACTTCATACCCACCTAATATTTGATAAACCAAACAAGAACATACACTGGGGGAAAGAATCCCTATTCAGTAAATGGTGCTGGAAGAACCAGATAACCAGGAGTCAAAGACTGAAATCAGACCAGCACCTTTTGCTACTCACTAAAATCAATTCAAGATGGATAAAAGATCTAAATCTAGAACATGAAACAATAAAAATCCTCGAAGAGGCTCAGCACCTGTGGCTTAACGGGCTAAGGCGCCAGCCACGTACACCTGAGCTGACAGGTTCGATTCCAGCCCAGGCTGCCGAACAACAATGACGGCTGCAACCAAAAAATGGCTGGGCATTGTGACAGGCACCTGTAATCCCAGCTACTTGGGAGACAGAGGCAGGAGACTCTCTTGAGCCCAGGAATTGGAGGTTGCTGTGAGCTGTGATGCCACAGCACTCTATCCAGGGTGACCAATGCTGTTTACTCCTTTGAGGCTCAGTCTCAAAAAAAAAAAAAGAAAATTCTTTTTTTT
>CAUYON010119057.1:0-21915 GCA_963573935.1 Arctocebus calabarensis
AGTGATCAAGGAAATGCCATGAAGGATATCTGTAACAGTATGATCAAAATATTTCTGAATGTATATGAATCGTGCCCTGTGATTGCACCAATGTACATAATTATGATTCAATAAAATTATTTAAAAAAAAAAAAAAAAACATCAGCTGTTTCTCTGAATAAGCAGGTTAGTTCTTATTCTATCTATAATCAATAACTTTAAGGGTCTGGGCAGCCTTGAGAAACCCAAATCGCGAGGCTTGTGTGGGGGCAGCCTCCTGTCTGTGGTCACACACACAGATGCCTTGGAGGAGGTTAATCCCTGTTAGTTAGACGTGGCAGCGGGCGTCAGGCTCCTCTGAAGAATTGGTGTAAGAGAAGCAGTTTCCTCTGATCTCCACTGGAAGTCATTTACCTCTGTAATTAGGTAATTACCTCCTGCTGATATTTCAGGGCTCGAGCTGTGCCCTTGATCTCTGCCCTGGCCATAATACAAATCTGCACAAAGGGCATTTGCTTTGACTGTTAACCAGGCAGGGGGTGGCCCGGCTGAAGTTCCTTCCCAGGCCTTGCATGTAGCTTCCACTATGGCCATTATTCCTCAGAGTGTTTCCAGACCCTGCAAGGGTGTTTACAAGCTGTATCCCTTATAGGCCGGGCTTCTAGTAAAAGCAGGAACTGGTCAGATAAGTAATTTAGCTGCTGGTTTAAAAGTAAACTAGCTAAACTGGTTTTATTCTGCCTTGCTCAGGTTATTTCTCTGTTTTTCCCTTTTTCTGGGGTTGGTTTCCCTTGCCAAGTAACCTTTGGTCCCCATTCTCCATGCACCTGTGAAAAAAAATTAAGTGCAAATATATTTTGAAGATTCACCCTGTGAACTAAATGTTCAAATACAGAATGTTAGAGTTAGAAGAAAATAAAGTAGGAAACAGAGGCCAAAAGAAGTTGAAGGCCATTCTCAAGATCACAGGTAGTGTAACAGCAGAACTGGGTCTAGAACCCTGGTTCCCCCTTCCTCTGACAGTCCATTTTTCACATAAGCAGATTTTCTCAAAGACGAAGAGAACATGAGGACAAGAATAAAAATCGAAAAATCTACAACTTTTCAGAATTCTTTACTTAGAATATCAATTTTTTAAATTAATCCCAACTCGAGTCACTGCTTAGTCCAGAAATTTTAATATTAAACACCAGCCATATAAGACAGTTATTTCTGCTAACATTTTAACCGTTTTCAACTTTAATGTTTCCCGACTAGATACTTATAACTGCGGAACAAAGATTGTTTCAAATGTAATATGAAGTTATCAAGGCAAAGTTAATTTGGTTCACTCTAATTTGAAAAGAAGGTGTATCATATTTAGCACTCAGAATCAATGTATATTTGAAAAAACAAATAGGAAATAAAAAGAGCAAAATAAACAAGTCTAGCTTTGTGGCAGTGGGATGGGAAGAGGTGACCTATAGAGGCATTTGGTTATGGAACTGGATAAAGTGAACCTTAAGTTAGCTTTAAGTGATGAAGTCCATCAATTAATCCTAAACAGTAAAAAAAATTTTTTTTTTTAAATGTTGAAGTCCTTCAGCAAGACTGATGTAACCAAGGTCTAAGTGACTGGTACACTGTGTGCACGAACGCTTCATAAAGAATAACCCCTCGGCCAGGCACAGCAGCTCATGCCTGGAATCCTGGCACTCTGGGAGGCCTAGGTAGGTGGATCACTTGAGCTCAGGAGATTGATACCAGCCTAAGCAATAGTGAGATTCCTATTTCTACCAAAAAATAGGAAAAAACCAGCCATGTGTTGAGGCAGGTGTCTGGAGTCCCAGCTACTTGGGAGGCTAAGGTAAGGGGATCACTTGAACCCAAGAGTTTGAGGTTATTGTGAGCTATGATGATGCCATAGCACTTACTCAGGGCAACAGAGACTCTGTCTCAAAACAATGCAAAAGAATAATCCCGTCAAAGTGTCCCCCAGCCCCTGCCGATGTATTCCAGGGTCAGTGATATTAATCAGATTCCTCACGGCCACACATTGATTAGCATTTCCCCAAAGCACTTTCAGGTACATTATTTACTGTAATCTTCAGAACCGCCCTGTGATCCATGAGGAACCAGCCGGCTATTGTCTCCACTTCACTAATTAAGGACCAAGGCCAGGGGAGGTCACGTGGCTTGCCTGAGACTGCCGCAGCTGGTGGGCAAAACTGGGTCCCCGCCCCACCTCGACACTTCTGCTCTTCAGACCCACCAGCCTCGCCCGAGCGCTGTGTCATAGGTACTATGCAAGACCACTTTGTAGGCTTAAGATTTTAACTATTACGTTATCACAGAGGGTTTTGTCCCATAGCCCAGGGCTCAGCTAAAGCAAAGAAAAATGATGAAACTTCTAAGAGGAAGCTGAAGCCTTTTCTCAGAGGCTGTAGCTTTTAATCTCCAGGCAAAGACAGTACTCTAATTTCAGCCACCCTCCTCTAAACCCAAGATAGAGCCAGAGGTCTTTGGTTGGTCCCATACCTCAAGTCATGTAACTCTTCATTCATAGAAAGGACTACTTGTTGATGAAGAGAGCCCTACATAAGACACTTACAATGCTCTGTTTGGGGTCTGTCTGTGGAATGGGTGGCCTCAGTCAAGGACATTTGCTTCTCTTTCTGCACTCTAGAGAAGAGGCTTATCCTGACTGAGTCATTTTCTATGATGTGACAAGGTATGGAGGAGTTATCAGCCTGTTTTCTCCTCTTAACAAATACAAACCTGGGCAGCGCCTGTGAATCAGTGGATAGGGCGCAGGCCCCATATACCAAGGGTGGCAGGTTCAAACCCAGCCCCAGTCAAACTGCAACAACAAAAAAAGAAAATAGCCGGGTGTTGTGGCGGGCACCTGTAATCCCAGCTACTTGGGAGGCTGAGGCAAGAGAATCGCCTAAGCCCAGGAGTTGGAGGTTGCTGTGAGCTGTGATATCACAGCACTCTACCAAGGGCAATAAAGTGAGACTGTCTCTAAAAAACAAACAAACAAAAAAAATAAACAAATATAAACCCAATTCAAATTAGCAAATTATTTGCCTAGGGCTGTGATTTTCAACTGGTATGCCCTGAGAGGATCTTAGGTGTGCTGTAAAAAATGTTTAAACTTAATTAAATTATTTTGAAAGAAATTCAAAGCACAATAAGTATATTCTTTTTTTTTAATACTCTTTTTTTTTTTTTTTTTTTTTTAGACAGAGTCTAACTATATTGCCCTTGGTAGAGTGCCATGCCATAACAGCTCACAGCAACCTCCAGCTCTTGGGCTTACGCGATTCTCTTGCCTCAGCCTCCAAAGTAGCTGGGACTACAGGCGCCCGCCACAACACCCGGCTATTTTTTGGTTGGAGTTGTCATTGTTGTTTGGCGGGCCCAGGCTAGATTTGAACCTGCCAGCTCCTGTGAATGTAGGGGCCTTTTCTACTCTTTTTTAAATCAACATAATGTAAGTGTGCCACAGAAGTTTAACTCAATGAACTGAATCTGAAGTGTGCCATAAAGCTAAAAAAGATTTAAAAACACTGACCCAGAGTCTTCATAAACAGAATTTCTTTAAATGAAATGTTCAGTGTTGTCCTGAAGCCTTTCACAGAGCACCAGCTCTTTGCCTCAGTGCGAGGTAAAGAATCATTTGCTATTTGAAGATTGATTATAAAGATAAAGCTATATTTGAGAAAATATAGCAATGGTTAAGTTTTACGTTCACACATAACTTAGACACATATTATTGGGTAAAGGAAGGGCGTGGCCATCCCAACAGATTCCCATCTCCCCTCCACCTCCTAACACAGGGAGCGATGCCTTCCTGGAAAAATGCTTGATGAGTTTAGAAAGAATGCACAAGAGAAGTTCTCGGCAAAACTGCGGGACAAACAAGAATGGGAGTTCCGGGAGCAGCTTGACGTGCCTAATTCTACAAGGGAGTTGAAGGTATCATTGTTCACCCTTGCACAATTAAAAACCACCACTAGTATAAGGGTGTAAGGCACCATTTGCATGTGAGACACAACTACAAGAGGGACTCTACCTAACAAATGCAAATATTGTAACCTAGTTGTTTGTACCTTCACATTAACCCGAAATTTAAAAAACAAAAACAAAAACACCACTAGATTCTGATGAAACAGACACTGTATCCATATTCTGGCTGCTAAACTGGGGAGCGTGATGGACACTCTGCCAGCAGCCTGGGCCAAGAAGGAACGCGTGCCCACCTTTGTCCTCCGAGATGACCTGCACCAGCTCGTACTCCTCGGCTGGGTCTGAGTCCAGATTGTGCTTCAGCATTGCTCTCTGTATCACCGCTGGGGTTTTGTCCTGACTCGTCAGCTGCAAAGACAATGAATGCGTCTGTGAAGCATGTAGCTCCTCGTTTGCTGAGAGTTCTCCGAGACTCTCCTTGCTCATTCTTTCCAGGACAAATGGACTAGTGGAAGAGAAGGGGCCCCAGAGCTGACACTCACGGGTTCTCGCCCTGGTTCCACCCTTAGTAGCCAGAAGATGGGCAAGTCACCTACCCCCTGAATCACAGTCTGCTCCCTTGTTCAAATGGAGACAACACTTGCCTCGCCTATCTCCCCAACACTGATTGATGTTCCACTGAAAGAATATATGTGAAGGGATTTGTGAAAAGTGTAAAGCATGATCAGTCATGGGCCCAAATTATCCTCACATGCAGAACTGCTTCTATGGATGATCCCTGGTGACAGCCTGTGGGATGAAAATGGCTACAGTTCTGTCCGCTGACCAGGAAGCACAAGTGACCTTATAACTCAGTAATCCCACTATTTACTAAAAGAAATAAAAATAGACTTCCACAAAAGGACTTGTACACAAACATTCACAGCAGATTGATACATAAGGGCTAAAAACTAGAATCCGTCTGAATCTCTGTCAATGGGAGAACGGACAAAGAAATTGCACACTCACAATGCAAGACTCCTGAGCACCTGACAGGAAGTAGGAGCGACATGCTCCATGGTGTAGGTGCACCTCGCGAATGCCATATTGAGTAAAAGCAGCCAGACAAGGCTACACACAACTGGAGTCCATTCTTTCAAAAACAGGAAAAACTGGCCAGGTGCAGTGGGTCACACCTGCAATCCTAGCACTCTGGGAGGCCGAGGCCAGAGGATCACTTGAGCTCAGGAGTTCAAAACCAGTCTGAACAAGAATGAGATTCCATCTCTACTAAAAATTGAAAAATTAGCTGGGTGTGGTGGTGCACACCAGTAATCCCAGCTACTCAGGAGGCTGAGGCAGGAGGATTGCTTGAGCCCAAGAGTTTGAGGTTGCTGTGAGAGAGGCTGATGCCATGGCACTTTATCCAGGGTAACAGAGTGAGAGAGACTCTGTCTCAAAAACACACACTCACACACACAGGAAAAAACCAATCTGCGGCATTAGAAAACCAACCTCCAAGTTAAAGGGGAGTGATTGGAAGGGCCACAAGGGAATTTGGGGAAGGGAAATGTTCTGTATCTCGATTTGGGGTGGTAGTAGAGTTACACACATATATAGTTATCAAAACTCAATCCGTGTATGAGGAGCCATGTATGTAAACTGTATGTAAATTTTGCTTAAATAAAAATTGCTTCTAAATGTTTTAAAAGCACCAGTAAAGGTTTCCCTAATCATCACTTTTGCATATCAGCCCAATAGCCACCAACCAACTATTTGCAGGATCTTTGGGATAACATTGAAAAGAGGGCTGACATATGTACCATACCCTGGCTGATTCCTTTAAATTTGAAGAAGTGAATGAAAAATCAGACTATTCTTACTTAAAATTAAAAACTGTTCTCGGGGCGGCACCTATGGCTCAAAGGAGTAGGGCGCCAGCCCCATAAGCTGGACGGGTTCAAATCCAGCCCCAGCAAAAAAATGCAAAAAAAAAAAAAAGCTGTTCTCATTAAAAGGTAAGGGGACTACAGGAAGCCCCCCAAACAAAAATGTCTAATTTCTTCCAAGAAAGTCTGCCACTGTGAGCCTGAGGACGGCAGTGCCCAAATGCCTCCCTCTGACCTGGGCCAGCAGCTGGTGTCTGTGATTTAATAAACGACATGCATTACAGTGAGTCCTTGTAAGCAACAGAGATCCTATTTACCTGACTGTCACCAAAATGTTAGGTGTTATCTATTTACAAGGGAAAAACAGGTGCACACAAAATTCTAAAGGAGGAAAATTTGGTCTTTGATCGTCTAAAGCAGTGGACTTCCTTTTGTGGAAGTCCATTTTTATTTCTTTTAGGCAATCTTCCTAATGCCTCCTAATGCCGCGACCCTTTAATACAGTTCCTCATGTTGTGGGGACCCCCAACCATAAAATTATTTTCGTTGCTACTTCCTAACTGTAATTTTGCTACTGTTATGAATCGTAATGTAAATATCTGATATGCAGGATGTATTTTCAATGTTACAAAGGGGTTGCGACCCACAGGTTGAGAACCGCTGGTCTGAAGGAAATACTGCCAAAGCTGAGTCCAACTGAACTAGGAGAGCAGAAAATTAGGATAAAGGCTTAGCATAAGGGCTTATGCTGTATAAAGAGAAAGCCAGGCTTCCTACCCTCATGTTCTTGCCTGTCAGCTTGCCCAGGTGTGTCCAAATAAGGATGGGCTGGCTAAAGGCTCTCCTTGAGTGTCTATGGCAGTGTACCAGGAAAGCCACTGAAGGAAACTAATGATTATAATTACCATGAGTGGCTCAGTGATATAACCTTATGCTGGTATAGTGGGTAGCACTGTCCTGTACATTGGACATAGAATATGAGCCACGGGTCTCAATTTTAAGTTTCTAGCAGCCACATTTAAAAATTTTTTAAAAAGTGAAATTAATTTTAATAACATCTTTTATTTAACCCAATACAACATACAAGTGTGTCTCACTTGACACACACCCCCAACCACCATGCTACCTGGATAGCCTGTAGTCCTTCCTCTTCCTCATCCTCTGTAACAATTGATAACTAAAAAATGGATTCTGCAGTTCTATCTCATAAGAAGCTTTCGGAAATCCCTGTTGTCTCCAGCCACATGATCATCATTCAAGCCCTCATCATCTCCTCTGCAAAATATGATAGCAACTTCCTCACTTGCTTCCCCGCCTCCAGTCTGCCCACACACTAAGCAACAAATGTCCACAACGCCAGTTACTTTTCTAATGAGCAAATCTGCTTGCTACTTAAAATCCTTCAGTAAGAGCCTACTGCCTGTAGGATTAACACACATTCCTATCTGGCCCAGCCCCTACTACAGTATTTAGAACATGTGAATAAGGCTTTGTGAGCACCCTTTTGATAATAAGTCCCTGGAAGATAGAGATGTCTCATTTATCTCCTTCCCCCAAAAGCCTAGTCTAATAACTAGTGTGTAATAAATGTCAATAATTTATGGATTCAATAAATGCTTCAGCAAAGCTTTCCTTTGAAACATTAAAAGACAGGACCCCCCCATACCATTTATGTCATATTTGGATCTGAGCTTGTGAACACTCGCTGTGCCCTCAAAGAGGTGAGTGATAAAGATGAGGAGGGCTGGCTCAGCGCCTGTGGCTCAACGGGTTAAGACGCTAGCCACATACATCTGAGCTGGCGGGTTCGAATTCAGCCCGGGCCCGCCAAACAACAATGATGGCTGCAACCAAAAAATGGCCAGGCGTTGTGGCGGGCACCTGTAATCCCAGCTACTTGGGAGACAGAGGCAAGAGACTCGCTTGAGCCCAGGAATTCGAGGTTGCTGTGACCTGTGATGTCACAGCACTCTATCCAGGGTGACAGCTTGAGGCTCTGTCTCAAAAAAAAAAAAAAAGAATATCTTTGGGGTATATACTGGGAATGAAATCACTAGAGTGCAAGATATGCAGAGTTCATTTTTCCAAGATCACACCTAATTGTTTTCCAAAGTGATTGCACCCATTCACACTCCCGCCAGCAAAGTTCAAATGTTCTCAGCAAATCACATCTTCACCAACACTTTGTATCAGACTCTTTGATTTTTTTCCATTCCAGAGAATATAAAATGGTACCTCATTGTTGAATTTGTATTTCACTGATTACAAATGTCTTGGAGAATCCTTTTTTCTCTGGATTCCCCTTTTATTTATTCAGTCATTTCTCATGTGGCTAGCACTATTTTTGTGCTCTATTCAAAAATTTCTCCTACCCTGAGGTTAGATGTTCCAAATTTTTTTTTTGAGAAGTATTTATGTTGTACTGTGCCATAAAGTAGGTTGCAAGATAGGAATCTAATTTCGTTTTCATTTTTCCAGATAGCTAAATGGATGGGCCAGTGTCATTTGTGAAATAATCCACCCTTTCCCTAGGGACCTGTCATTTGCAGGGTACCAAGTTTCTATGATGGTGGGCCTGCTCCCAGCTCTGTGTTCTGTTACATCGGTCTATGCCCCTAACCTTGTTCTGATAGCACATTTAATAATTACTGCAGTTTCCTGATAATTCTTGCTACCTGCTGGATCGACGTTGCCAGTATTCCTCTTTCTTTGTAGAGCATCTTGGCTAGTTCTAACTTCTTCATGTGAGGATTTTTTTGTGGTTCATGGGCAGCCCTTGTCAAATACCTGTGTATTCTTTTAGATGTGGGTTCTGTCCTCTAGAAAAACAAGTAACAGCTAAATGTAAGCCCTCTTCTAAGAACCTTATTTTTTTCACTTCATGTAGTCCTCAGGACAGCCCTGAGAGCTGCTGATATCCCAAGGGCAAGGCCATAGGGGCACTGTCTACAGAAAAGTCAGCCACAGACTCACACTGATTAGCATTACTGTTAGTCCCTGCTTCATAATACCATGGCCCAGCAATTTTTAAAAAGATTAGGAATAAAATACTCCTCTCTGATTAAAAAAATAAATCTTGTTTTTTATTATTTCAGGTTAATGTGAGGGAATAAACAACTAGGTTACAATGTTCGTGTTTGTTGGGTAGAGTCCCTCTTGTAGTTGGGAACTACGCCCAAGAGGTGCGCCATATGCCCTTACATTGTGCCCACTATATGGGAGCAAACCAGCCCCCTCCTCCCCGTGCCCCCTTCTTCCTACCCCTCCCCAACTTGAATTGAATTTTTTCTTTTATATGGGCCTGTATTAGATCTCCTACTGTCTTCATATTAGTTTTGAATACATTAATAAGTGTTTTATTAATCAAACTTCTAAACCATTTACCAAGATTACTGATGAGCTTAACTTTCATATAAATAAATGTTAGCTTCAAATTGGCATATTTTTATTCTATATCCTCTAGTAGACACTGTGCCCTACACAGAAGTTAATTCAAAGAATTCTCAGCCCTGCAGCCGGCCCCTGACCCATGTGCACTCAGGCTATTTCAGAAGTGAGTCTCTGTGGCTGTGTTGCTTGAGCCACTTTGCCTCAGGTGCAATCACAATCCAAGCCTGGGGCGGTTAATATTCAGGAGAGAACACTAGATTCCTAGGTGTTTAGAGAGGCAAAACCTGAGTTAATTCAGTTCTGTCACTCTGAGAAACTGCTTGGAGTTTTTATTCCTATTTAAAAGTCAAAGCAATGAAACAAGAGGCAAATGATAAGATGACTTGCTTTTAAGTTGGAAAGTGCAAAATTGAGTTCATATCTAAAAAACTGTACCAAATTTGGTACACTGTACCAACTGTGCAAAACGGAAATTTATTTTTATCTTTTAAATGTTTTTTTTACAACTAAAGTTGTCACTAGAAGGGCATACTCTAAAATAATTTAAAGAGTTTTATGCTGAGCCAGATTTGAGGACCACACCCAAGAAGCCTTAAGCAAGTGGACTCTTTGTGGTAAGGTTGTAGTTCGGTTTTATCCATTTCAGGGAGACGAGAATTACAGGTGAAGTCATAGGGAAGTACATGGAAGGCACGCATTGGTTTGTCCCTGAAAGGGTGGACATCTCAAAGGGAGGGGTGTTACTCGTTACAGGGAGGTTTAAAGATTCTTTCGTTGGCATTTGGCTGGAAGAGTTAGGTTCTGTCTAACAGACCAAGAGTCATGGAAAAGGAATCCTTAAGAGTCTGTAATCAGAGACAAAACTCCTGACATAAGCATAGACCCAAGGAGTCCGCTCTGTGTGTGTCTTGCATTGTCTGAGGCTGGTTAATGAGTCCCAGGGGACATCTTCAAGGAGGGAGCAAGACAGGATGAGGCTGTGTGATCGCCTTTCTTATGGCCAGCAACTCAGTGGTGGGGATGCCCTCGTCTAAGAGGGAGTACAGCTGGTCAGCTGCTGGGGGGATCAATTCACAAAGGAAAAAATCAAAAACCTCTAAGTAATTGTGTCCTGTAGAGCAGCAGTCCCCAAACTAGGGAGTCCCCAGTTAGGAACCAGGCCACACCGCACCTCCATCTGACTTCTGCCTTCTCTCCCAAGCCCCAGTCCCTGGTCCCAAGAAGGCTGGGGACTGCGGCAGAGCAATGTGTGTGCCTGGGAAGGTGAGTCACTGGTATGTGTGAGCACCCTGGGGTTAGGCTCCACGGCCCACCGCCCAAGCCAGACACCTTACCCAGGCATCTGTCCCACTGTCCCCAACAGAGCTCAGGCTCTGTAGCCAC
Source organism: Arctocebus calabarensis (assembly GCA_963573935.1). Taxonomy (NCBI): domain Eukaryota; kingdom Metazoa; phylum Chordata; class Mammalia; order Primates; family Lorisidae; genus Arctocebus; species Arctocebus calabarensis. The sequence goes on from CAUYON010119057.1 coordinate 10,572, forward strand.
CTCCACACCAGGCAGAGAGGTCTCTCGGGCACCCTGTGTGCACCTGCTGTTCTGTCTCACACCCCGGAGCCAGTGTTTTGCTCCAGTGAATTCGAGGGGAAGTAACTTAAACAAACACTGACCTCGGCTAAAATTCCCTGGTGCAAGAACAGTAGGTCAGAGTCCAGCAGCATGTGGTGACACACAGTGGGCTGGAAACCTGGCCCAGCCTGGTCTGCCAACTTCTGGTGCTCAGCTCCTGGGGACAGAGACTTCCCCTGCCTCATACATTCTTGCCCCTGCCGTTCCCAGAGGTGCTCCCCCCCGACCACCACATGTCACAGTTTTCCTTTTACTACCCCCAAAACCCCTCCCTCTAGGCCCCCAAGCTTAACATGCTGGTCCAGGCTCTGCTCTGGACCCTCCTGCATCTCCCTCTTTACCCCACACATCTGCTCCCGGCTGAATTCCTGCCTGAATTAGGAAAACTTCTCATTCAGCACCTCCTCCAAACTCTCTCGGCTCTGTACCCCAGCCCCAGACAGCCCCATGTCATTTCCTCCTCTTCCAGATGTAAAAGTCCAGACATTCTGTAATTCTTTTCTTTTTTCCTGAGACAGAGTGCCCTGGCATCAGCATAGCTCACAGCAACCTCAACTCTTGGGCTCCATCCTCTTGCCTCAGCCTCCCAAGTAGCTGGGATTACAGGCAGCAACCACAACACCCAGGCAGTTTTTCTGTTTCTCTAGTAGAGACGGGATTTTGCTTTTGCTCAGGCTAGTCTCAAACTCCTGAGCTCAGGCGATCCACCCACCTTGGCCTCCCAGAGTGAGCCACCGAGCCCAGTCTGGCATTTGGCAATTCTGTTTTAGACCAGTATGTTGCCTATTTGTATTTTGGGGTTCTGTGTTTGGTTTTTAATGACTGCCTTCACTCCTTTCCCAGTCCTAGTGGCAGCTGTCACCTGCCCTGTGATTGGGATCTAACGGTGACAGGTCTGACAGCTTTGCCATCAGATGAATAAGGACGTTGAGGTTTAGAAAGATCATGTGGCTTCTCCCAGCTGGCACAGAACGGGGTGTGCCAGAGATATTCGGTGGCATCCCAGACAGCTTCAGGAGGTACCCAGAAGAGCTTTGTGTCAGTAGTTTAATATTTACTTAATGTGTATTAGAAAAATTATAAATCCATTAATGTGTATTAGAAAAGTTATAAATCCACCATACTCTGGGCTCAATTTGCCACCTCCTAAGTCGCCCCTTCCATGAACAACCTTTGTTTACTGCACTTCGTAACTTCAAGGCAGCAGAGAACAAGAGTTCGTTTGAGCGCAGAGGTTCCTTCAAGCTGAACTACCGGAAGAACTACTTGGGGAAACATTTTTTTTGAATGTCAACAACTGGATTCCCGTCCCCTCCCTTACCTTGTAAAACTGGCTGAGAGTGGAGTCCAATTGGATAAAAATCTCCCCAGTTGATTCAAATTGAAATTAGACTCACTGGTTCACATCAGCGCCTCCGAATCACCTGCAGGGCTGGGCCTAGGAAGTGAATTTCTAGCAAGGTCGCAGGTGGGTGATGCTGATGCTGCCGATCTGATCCAAGAAACACACTTTGGTCGGACCTCAGGGGACCTCAGTGGGCTCTTCTCCTCCCCAGCATCCTTTCATGCCACTGAGGGGCCCCCGCCTCCTGGGCTCTCAGGTGCAATGAGACTCACCTTGCCTCCCGACTTTGGAGCGGGAACAAGACTCATGTCTGGCCAGCCAACGGATATCCTGGGTCCCGTGAGTAACCTGTTCAGCAGCGGGCTGTGACTTAATATAATGCAGTGACAGCCAGTGCTGGGACTTTTGTCAAAGCCCTTGGGAAAAGGCACGAGGCAGGAGAGACATAAGCTGAGCTGCCCGTGACCCTCTTGCCCAGCATGGGGAGAGCAGAGCAGGAAGGCAGAGGAGGCAGAGGAGACCAATGACGCCCTGTTACCCCAGGACCCAGCCATGCCTGAATCTAAACCTAATGTCTTAGTCACATAAACCAACACATCGCCTTTCTTGTTTAAGCCAGTTTGAGGTGGTTTTGTCACATGCAGCTCAGAGACAGCAAAAGGCCCTCCCCAACTCCAGAGTAATTCCAGCCTCTTCCTCATGCTGCTTCCTTCTGGCAACAGTCCTCAAAAAGGCCCCAGGGTCAAGTGACAGAATGCTTAGACGTCATTTAGTGTCTCTGCTCCCCTGTTTACATGGTAAGACGAGGGTCCACGCAGGGGTGAGGACTGGCCCAGCAAAGCTGTTGGGGTGTCAGTAAACACTCCCCAGCGGTGGGCTGACGACGCCCACTGTAGAGCAGGGATCTCACTCCTTCCACAGGAACAGGGAATTTATTGCCCTTTTGCTAACATCTTGGTTTTTTAAATTTCAATTAAACAGACACACATCTTTTTTGAAAAAGAAGAAAGCCACATCAAACCCATCATTTCTGGGATACTATCGCTTAGCCCCAGTAGCTGTCGAAGTGCGCCCCCCCAACACTCATCCGAGCATCAGCATCATCTGAGAATTGATAAAATACAAATTCTCAGCCCTTCCCCAGACCCACCAGACCCTGGGAGGGGGAAGCCCAGCACTCTGCCTCTGAAGATCTCCAGACGACTCTGACACAAGTCCGAGAGCCACCGGCCAAGGCTAAGTACATTTTTAAAATGCTTTAAAGTCTATTTAATGAAAATCATGAAGTAAATGTAGAGGATTTGTGAATAGGAGCAAAACTCGTAAATGTTATACATAAATAACTGAATGTGAGCGAGTACCATCCTACTATAACCCTGATGCCTCTAGAAGTTCAAAGGTAAGAAGGTCTGTCTATTCCACCCAAGGGAGATAAAATCACACACACACTCCAACAATGCAGGCATCCCTCAGTGCTAGCAAGGGGGATTTACCACTTTTTTGTTTGTTTTGCTTAGGGACAGAGGGTTTACATGTCTGGCCACTGTTTGGAAAATGACAAAAGGGAAGGGTCCCCTCCTTCACAGTGACCCACCCAGAAGACTCAGGACTTCCCCTTATAGTGAATAAAGAAATATGTTCTGGGCCAGCACTTTGAGGTCACACAGACCCCGCTTGCCTTGAGCGCAGGAGACCCAGTGGCTTCCCTTCCTGTCACGTGGGAAGGGTGGGCCGGAGAGAGCCGCACAGCACAGAGCATCCATCGTGACCTTGAGCTCATATTCTTAAGAGGATCAGGGACACACGTGATTTCCTGAATAATGAGAGCGTGAATTTCAGGCGGGGCCTTTCCAGTGCTTGAACCCAACCCTGCCGTGGGCCACGGTCCCGCAAATCAGATGCGTCTGCTCACAAAGCCTTGACCCACATCCATGAAAATCATTGTCACCACATTGGACCCACCTTCCCACTGAATGGGTGAGTGGAACGCTTTGTTAAGACCCCTTTCCTGGAGGGTTTGGGTAATTTTTTAACCCCATCTATGTGGGATTCACTGCCTGGTGCATCTGCATTTAATATGTGGTTATAGAGTGGCACGTCTCTGCATGCACCCTCGGTTCCAAACACAAAACATGACCCGTGAGCACAAAAGCTCGAAAGAAACCTCGGTCACTGGGGAGGACGGTGTGAACCCCAAGGGTGCCGTCTGGAGATGTCCCCAGCAGCACAGACACGCCGCCGCTTCCCTCAGACGTTGCAGGAGTGCTGTGATTGCTGTGAAAACAGGCTTTTGTCTCTTTGTAGTCTATTTGTGTTGTTGTTATCTAGTAAAATACACACAACACAGAAGGTATCATCTGAACCATTTAAGAATGCAGGTCAGTGGCAATAAGTGCTGTGACCACCCGCCTTTCATTCTGCAAACTGCAGCTCCACCTGTAAAACGACTCCCCATTCCCCTCCTCCCAGCCCCTGACAACCACCATTCTACTAATGTGACCTTAGTCTCTTTCTGAGTGAAGTAGTTACATGGCTCACTAGTGGTTAAATCCCAAAATCCTAATGAGAGTGAAAATCTCTCACCCACCCGACAAACGAGCTGTGGCCCAGACTTCTCTAAAAAGCTCAGTATGACTGAAAGTAGAATTCACAAAATGGGCCAGAGGTAGAAGTTCTCCGTTCCATTTTGTGTCCGTGTTTTAGGTCCTATATTTTACCTAATATAGTGGCCGGCACACTGGGTTTGGATTCAGAAGATTTGGGATTGGTAACCCAAGACTCCTGCTCTGTATCTTGATTTTTCTGGATAGAAAACTATTGTATCTGTTTGTCAGAAACTCACACAACTGCACACTAAAAAGGGAGGCTTATGCTGTAGATAAATGACACCTCAAGAAGCTTCTCCGAAACACAGATGTGGCGCCCGGGTGCGGCTTCCCGCAGGGCCACCACGGTCCGCAAGCTCACCTGGCTCAGCTCGCTTCTACAAATGCAGTTCCTGAGATCGGGACTTGGGTGCAGACAGCATCGGTGGGGGACCCCGGGAAGCAAGAGTGAGGCAGGCAGAGCCGGCAAAGACTGTGGCTCCTCCAGACCCAACACCGCGGGGCGCAGAGGAACCCCGGAGCCCCAGCCCCCTGTGTCTGTTCCCAGGGCAGGAGGGCGCCGCGCCCGCAGTTAGGGTTCGCTTTACTCTCTGCGCCCTGAACGACCTCCACGGCTTTGCTGGGTGAAGGAATCTCCCCGACCCTGGGGAAAGCTTGCCTTTCCAAACGTGAGGCCCCCCGCAGGCCTCGCTGAGCACGGCGCGGGGGCTGAGGTCAGAGGGGAGCTCTGGGGACGGCACAGGCCAGCTTGGGTCCCCAGGCCAACCCGGCAAGGTTGCGAGCTGTTACCGCTGCTAGATGTGACGAGGCACTTGTTGGTAAGATTATAGACGACGGGGTGTGGGGGGAGGGGCAGTGGAGGAAGGGGGGCTGAGGCTAAACTTAGCCCCTGCTTTCTATCTCCAGTTCTTCCAACAACCAGTTCTCAGACCTTGAGCAAGTCATGTCGTCGTAATGGGCCTCAGTTTCTCTTGGGTAAAAGGAAGAAAGACGGACCTAGGTAAGATCTAGCAGCCTGCCGCCTGTCGGCCCAGCTACTGGGGAGGCAGGAGCTCGAGTCCACCCTGGGCAACATAGTGGGACATGGTCTCTAAAACAACAAAAAGCAAATACAGAATTGGGTCAGCTCTCCAACCCTGTCATCCCTAAAGAGCTGTCATTGTGCCACATCTCACATCTGGAAGAGCGTCTTCCTCTGCAGAGCTGTCACTTTAGAAGGCTACCTGTTTGGTCTGTCACTGGAATTGTTCAGAACATGCCCAGGCTTAGAGCAACTGCTTTTGAAGGGTGGCGCCTGTGGCTAGAAGGAGTAGGGCACTGGCCCCACATGCCGGAGGTGACGGGTTCAAACCCAGCTCCGGCCAAAAAAACTGCAGAAAAAATAAAAAGTCTGCTTCTGAATAGCTTCACTGGTGACAAGCTCCTGAGTTTGGAGGCTGGGTTTGCTTTTGGAACAGGACCGAGACCAGGCGTAAAGCCCCACTTCCACATGGTGTGTGGACAGACCTTGGAGGATTGCCTGGGCTTGTCAAGAAGCAGAGGTGCCCGCTCAGCGCCTGTAGCTCAGCGGCTCGGGCGCCAGCCCCATACACCAGAGCTGGCAGGTTCAAATCCAGCACAGGACTCCCAGACAACAATGACAACTACTACCAAAAAATATCCGGGCATGGTGGCGGGCGCCTGTAGTCCCAGCTGCTTGGGAGGCTAAGGCAAAAGAATTGCTTAAGCCCAAGAGTTTGAGGTTCCTGTGAGCGGTGACGCCACAGCACTCTACCCAGGGTGACAGCTTGAGACTTTGTCTCAAAAAAGAAGAAGAAGAAGCAGAGGTGCCCAGGCCCAGGACCTGCGGTCCTGCAAAGCTGCTGAGCAGGGCTCCTTAAAATCGCCAGGGCGGTGAAAGACGAAGAAAGACTGAGCCGAACTGAGGGAGCGCACTCACCTTAGTGAAGTGTCAGGACGGAGAAGCGAGACTCCAACGTCACGGTTCTGACAGGAAGGCGGCAGCTGAGCTCATGGGTGGGGCAGGGGAATGAGGGAAGGGGAGAAGGAGGAGGGCAGGGTGGAGGCTCACGTGTACGGCACACCTCTGGGGGATGGGACACAATTGCCAGAGGGACTTTACCTAACAAAGGCAATCAGTAGCCTAATTCTTTGTACCCTCAATGAATCCCAAACAATAAAGAAAAGAAAAGACTGAGCACATTGCAGAGCTCACAGATCGGAGGACGCTACAGAGATAGGACCATGAATGCAACGTGGGATCTGGGTTAGATCCTGGAACAGACAAAGGACACGCTGGAAGAGCTGGGGCGTCCACTGAGGGCCTGTAGTTTAGTTACTCCCATCGCACCCCCAGTGAGTCCCTGGTCTCCACAGTGAACAGTAACTGTACTGTTAACACTGGGGCATGCGGCTGAGGGTCAAAAGGACTCCCTGTTCTGTTTTTCCCACCTCCTATATATCCAAAATTACAATGAGATAAGAAGGTTTCTAAAAAAGAAAGAAATATTTCTGGAACTACTATTACAATTATTACTAGAAGCTTTCCGTTGGCCACTGATGATCAGGAAAAAGAGGAACCATGAGGTCCCCTCCCAGTCCCATTGAATCAAATGCCTTTGATATGGAGCTTTGGGATCTTCCTTTTCACAATTTCTCCAGGTGATTTTAATACAAACTGAAGTTTGAGAGCTCAAGCAGTGTAAGAACGGTGTGTGTGAGAGAGAGAGAATGGTTGAGAGAGAGAGGGAGAGCCGAAGAAAAGACAGAAGCAGATATCAGCATCAGTGAGCTTCATTTGGTGGGTACACAGGTGTCTGTCATTTTCTGTATAAGTACAGTATGAAATACTCGTCTAAATTAATAAATCTGGGCACTGCCCATAGCTCAGTGGGTAGGGCACTGGCCACAGATACTGAGGACGACTGGTTCAAATCCACCCCGGGCCAGCTAAACAACAATGCCAACTGCAACCAAAAAGAATAGCTGGCTGTTGTGGCAGGTGCCTGTAGCCCCAGCTACTTGGGAGGCTGAGGCAAGAGAATCGCTCAAGCCCGAGTTTGAGGTTGCTGAGAGCTGTGACCTCGCAGAATTCTACAAAGGGCAACATAATGAGACTCTGTCTCAAAAAAAAATAATTAATCAGTTAATTAATTAATTGATTAAATTTTCTGAACTGATTTCACCTCTCCCTTCTTCCAGCCTTCCACTTATCTTGCATACTCAAGCTTGAGGCCTAAGAAAGACTTCAGGGAGGTGTTTTCACAGGAAGAAAGAACAGAGAGTTGCGAGCAGTCGGGAGTCTCACCATGTTTCATGAGTCAAGACTAAGGAGAACTAGCAAATAAAAATAAGTAAATAAATAAGGAATTCAGGGAGAAGAAGGAAGTCAAACAAACCTGGTTTTCTTTTGGGATCAAAAACAAGGTATTTTGTGTACATATATGTATGGGTCAACCCGAGCCTTCTGATTCTTCAAGGCAGATGGATCACCCTTCGTAGCCTGAGGCCCTGAGCCTAACTCGGAAGCCATCATAATTTGTGCCAGCTTTCGGCTCTGAGCTTAGAGGTGAGTGACCCAGGAGGGCAGTGATGTCACAATTGGTTTCACTCTAAACCAGCAGTCATTTCCAATAAGAGGCTGAAAGGAGCAGGACCAAGGCTCATGAGAACTCAAATGTCTTATTTTTACTTCATAACATTATGGAGGTACAATCATTTTGATTACATGATTTCCTTCTGTGCAGTTTGAGTCAAAGTTATAAGTGTGCCCACCCCCAGATAGTGTGCATCGTGTCCGTCAGGTGTGAATTCCCCACCCTCCCACCTGCTTGGTTTCCATTGAGCTCTACTGCTGTATGTGTGCGAGGGTGTCGACCAATTAGTTCCAATTTAATGGTGAGCACATGTGGTGTTTGTTTTTCCATTCTTGTGATACTTCTCTAAGAATGGTCTCCAGTTCCATCCAAGTTGTCACAAAAGGTATTAGTTCACCATTTTATTTTTTTAAGGGCTGAGTCTTTTATTTTCCCTGTCTCCTAAACTCATCTCTTCGGGAGAGACAAATATTTCACATTGCCATGCTTTCAGGAAGCTGGTTCACTCTGAAAACGTTGGCTCAAGGTCACAATCGCTTCTGAGCCCCCAAGGACCCAGGCCCAAAGGCCCTTCCTCTAAAAGCAAGAGATCCCCAGGAGACAAAAAGACCCTGAGTAATCCCCTCCAAGTGCACAGTCCGGCTCTTGCACCACCCGCCCTGGTGGCCCAGCAAGTCCCCAGGCCTCCCTGCACTGGCCAAAGCCAGGGCTTGGAACAAGTCCTCCTTCGAAGGAGAAGACCTACAGTACCACTCAGCAGACACTCGGCTAGGCTCCCTGCATCTGCTTCCTGCGAAAATTATTAGGGTGTTTGCATCAAAATCACAGCAGCATTTAGCCTGACAGAAGGGACCAGAAAAGCAAATGTGATAGTTCAATAGCATTTAATTCTGTGCTTCTTACATTTTAGAAACAGAGAAAGTGATAAGGGAGAGAAGCACTTCTTCATGCAGCTTGAACTTTAAAGATCATATTATTCAGGAAAAAGCCTTATGGGGGGGAAGTAAGGGTAAAACCATGATCTTAACTCGAATGGGATGCTTTTATGGAATCACCACCGTGTCTATTGTTCAGCCTGAATTGCCCATATTTCTGCATTCACTGCAAACAATGAGTGCTTGTGACATTCTGGCATACATTATAATGGGGAAAAAACCCAATCTGCTTTATTTGTTCCATTTTCTGCTTTTAGACGTAATGGAAATGTTAACATGCTTAACACCCATGGCCTCTCTTCCAGCCTTGCTTCACTTTCATAGTTCCTGGGAGTCTTGGTGAGGGTAGCCTGCGTTTCCACGCAAGAGAGCTGTGTGCTAATGCAGGCTGAAAGCTGGCCCGGGACGTATCCTTCACCGTGCAAACTCTCTCCATCATTCTTTTAAAGACTTTCACAGCATATAGTCTCCATTATGATTAAAATGATCTCCACTGTCCTTCAGAAAAGAATGTAAGGCTTTTGACTACGTGAACCGGTTCAAGGAAATTCTCCCGGGAGTCCAGGACATGAAGATGGCATTGTTGAACCCTTTTATAAGCTTTCAGCTCCACCTGATCTTATAGCAGGCTCATTCCCTTTGCTGGTTTCTCTTATTAATTTATAACACTGTAAGTGTTTCATTTAAAGTTCGTGCTTAAGGTGGGAGCTGTATAAATAAACTATTAACAGCTCCATGGGAGGAGGATGAGGAAGCAAAAATACTCTTATTTTTTAAAACCCCATACTAAAATGACCATTATCTCCATTGCCTGTTCTTCCAAAGAGCCATACTAATTTCTTCTTTTTTTAAAAGAAATACTCAAACTCTAAATGTTTTAATGTTTTAATTTCTAAATATTACCAGGGTACAATTTAGTTGCAGGTATCACTTTTGTTATGCTTGAGTCAGGGTTACAAGTATGCCCATCACCCCAATAGTGTTCACTGTACCCATTAGGTAGGGTTTGGCCTGTCCCCTCCTCCCTTTCCCATCCCCCCCTGCTTGCTTTCCAGCAAGTTTACTTCCCTCTGTGCACAAGCGAGCTCATCCGTTAGTCCCAGTTTAATAGTGAGTACATGCAGTGTTTGTTTCTACATTCCTTCCATATATCACTTAGGATAATGGTCTCCAATTCCATACAAATTGTTGTAACAGACCTGGATTTATCCTTCTTCATGGCTGAGTAGTACTCCAAGGTATACAAACACCACAAACAAGGAGGACTTTCACCTGGTAACAGGTATTTCTATGCTGATACGAACTCCCTACCACCATTGCCCTCCAAAGGGAAGAGAACCCATCATGCAGAGGAACAACAGAGTTTGGCCTCAGACAAAGCTTGGAGGAAGCACATGGACACTCTCAGCCCACCAAGGCCTCCACCGAGTCAATCAGGAGAGTTCTGAGTCCCTAGGAGGCCCAGGAAGAACCAACACCGAGGAGAGTGAAGAAGGGCCAGCAAAGGCCCATGCTGTGTGGAGAGCCAAGCAGCTGACCCTGCACAGTCCCCAGGACGGGTCCCAGCGCAGTACAGGCACATTCGTGAACTCAGAGCCACACGAGGCCTCCAAGGGGGCTTAGAAGTAAACAGGAATATTATTTAGCCTTAAAAAGACTGGGAATTCTGACACATGCCACCACCACAGACGAACAAATAAGCCACATGCGTCAACCCATTTGCCAAGAGTAGCCAAATTAATAGAGACCCCAGAAAGTAGAATGAGGGGTCTGGGTGGGCCAGGGAGGGGGCAGCTATTGTTTGGTGGACACAGAATCCCAGTTCTGGAAGATGGAGGGTGGTGATGGTTGCATCAGAGCATGAACATGCTTCATGCCACTGAATTGTGTACTTATTATTGGTTAAGATGGTAAGTTTTATGTTATCTATACTATAAGAAAAAAAAACTTTTTAAGAGTAAATGGTAGCACACAGCCACTAAAATGTATTTTCTCCAGTGAATCTCAAGGATGACCATCTATTTCTTCGGAGTAGTCAACAGTTTCAACCTCAGAGTTCACCCTGACTTTTTAAATACCCAGAGCCTAGCAAACACCACCTCCTGGTCTCTGGGGCTCTCTTGGCCCTCTGCAGCCCTGCTCCCACTGCCCTGGAGGCCCTCCACCCTGGACCTCACTGCAGCTTTTCTCTAGATCCACCAAAGCTCAAGGCTTCTTGCCCTTCAGGTTATGAGAATCATTATCTGTCCAAAAACAAAAGAGATGGGACAATATTTTGTTTGTTTGTTTTTGCTGTGAGAGCTTTATACAAAGCACTAATTTTATATAATTATAATAGTAAAATACATTAAGCATATTTTTTTTAAATCCAGTGCATTAAGAATGAAATAAATTGGGCGGCTCCTGTGGCTCAGCGAGTAGGGTGCCGGCCCCATATACCGAAGGTGGCGGGTTCAAGCCCGGCCTCGGCCAAACTGCAAAACAAAAAAATAGCCAGACGCTATGGCGGGCGCCTGTAGTCCCAGCTACTAGGAAGGCTGAGGCAAGAGAATCGCTTAAGCCGAAGAGCTGGAGGTTGCTGTGAGCAGTGTGACGCCATGGCACTCTACCCAGGGCGATAAAGTGAGACTCTGTCTCTACAAAAAAAAAAAAAAAAAAAAGCGGATAGATCTCATGTTGTGCTCTTATTACAAAACAAATGATAAACAAACTAAAAGACCCCAGGAAAATTTAGGAGGTGTTGGATATATCTACTCCCTTGATTGGGATGATGGTATCACA
>CAUYON010119060.1:0-39648 GCA_963573935.1 Arctocebus calabarensis
TCTCCTTCCAAAATGTTAGCTCTAGGAGGTCAAAGATTTTTCTGTTAGTTTCATTGCTGAATCCCTAGTTACTAGAAAAATGCTCAGTACAAAAGAGGTGTGCAAATAAAAATTTCTGAGTGAATGAGTAAATGAATAAATATAAACATGCACAGAAAAAAATAAAAAAACTAGTCTGTTCAATCCCACACTAATAGTGTTGATTACAAGTTTATCTTCCTAGGTGCAGAGGAGAGACACAACAAGAACAAACATTCTTCCACCTATCCAGGGATTATATATATATATATATATCTTCCTTTCCTCTCTTTTTCTCTTCTAGGAGTCACCTTATCTTATGTAAAATATAGACTTCCTAGGTTTCACAAGAATGTAACCATTTTTCTCACTGCCCACCCTCTTCTTATCTCTTTTTAAAAAATTCTGTATGTTCCATCCCATTTAAAAACTGAGTTCCCAAATCTTGCTTTGGAAAAACAATCACAGATTTGCCTGTGGTTTGTTTTTTCCAGGTGTGTCCTCAAACTTTGGCTTAATAAGTCTATATTGATTGACTCAGTCACTTATTTTGGGTTATCAGGACAGAGCTCCAAATCCCTGTCCTCACTCAACATCTGCACACATGGCGCACCCACTAATAATTGTACTACTCCTTCACTCGTTCAGTTATTCCTTCACTAACAGAACAATGATCAGGTAAAGGGGTGGGTGGTGGGGAGCCAGTTGAAGGAGATTAGGGCACAAGTTCCTGAGGAACCTGGAGAGAGACAGAGAGAGGGAGGGAGAGAGAGAGAGAGAGACGGAGGAGTTGGGGCACCAATTCAGAAGCCAAAAGTAGAACAGTTGCGAAACGCCTTTGGGACTGGTCATGGCCCCTGTATTCCTAAAGATGGCCTGTAGATGGCAGCAGAGGCCCATGCAGAGACCCAGCCCCCTGCAGCACCTTCCAAGACCCAAGTCACCTCTATGGTTCCTCAGCTTCCGTGAGTTGGAGGGAGGCGCCACGCGTTGGAGTAGTGTAGTTTTGTTCCAGGAGCCACGCTCTCTGTGGCCCTAGACAAGTTGTTTCCTCTCTGGGGGCTCAGTTTCCTCGTCTGTGAAATGAGAGTTAACAGAGGGAAATGGGAAACTTGCTCAAAATATGTAAGGTAGTCTAAGGTGAGGTCAGAATGAAGCAAAGACGTAAGTATGGAAAGGAAAACTACAAAGCTAACAGAACATCTGTCATTAAGGAAGGTTGCAAAGACTATAAAAATATGATATCAAACAATAAGACGAAAAGTTGGCAGATTTGGCCAAATGGAAACTCAAGATTTCTGGTCCAAGGGCCCTGTATACCAAAGAGAATAAATGAACCAAGGATATGAGCCGGAGATGCACAGAGGGGAAAATGTCGCCAGTGCCAGAGAGGAGCCGAGAGGCACCAGAGAATAAGAAGTCTTGAATCAAACAACTAGATGTTACTTCCCTCAGCACTTTGGCAAGAATTAAAAAGCTGGGTACGCTAACGGTTGGTCACCACTAGAGAGGTCGGAAGCCTTAGCAAGCCATTCTAGCGGCGTACAGAGACAAAAATGTACTAAGGGAGCCACGCCTCCTATTTTGTCCCAGCCCCGGGGCCGGAACCAGGGGCGCCTGTTTCGCACAGCTGAGGCCCGACTGGCCCTTTAAGGCTGACCTAGCTGGGCCCCAAGTTGGGAAGACGCGCTGGGCGGGGCAGGGTGTGTGTGGGGGAGGGCGCGGACGGCATGACGGTCGGCCTAGGGCATTCTACGGCCTCTAGGTTCCCGGGTCCGCCGCTGCCGCCTCTCGCCTGCACCTGCGACAGGTGCACTGGAGCCAGGTAGGCCCTAGCAAGGTAAGCCTTCCTTGGGCTCCCTCTGCGGCTTGTTTTGGGACCTCACTGTCGCTAGGCGCCTTGCCACTTCCTTCTCCACTTATGCCCAGGCGGGACTTGGATGTGCCTGGCTGCATAAGCACCGCCCCCTGCCGCACAAATGTACTCTCGTGGTTAGCCCCACGTTCCCAACTTGTTCTGGGCCAGGCCCAAAGCCCTGTACCGGTTAAGGGCCCCAAAGCGGAGGTGTGTTGGAAAGGTCTGGGCGGGACTCACTTTTCCCCTTTCCCCCAGGTGCCTCTGGATGCGCCAGGCTGAGGCCGCTTGTGAGTGTCCCGCTGGGGCCATGGACATGGAAACTGCAGAGAAGCAGGGGGGTCCCGTACCGCCCTCAGTTGCACACGGTGGACCAGACTCGAGCAGTGCTCCAGCTCTAGGGAGACAGCGGGATCCCAAGAAGTACGCGGTGACAGATGACTACCAGTTGTCCAAGCAGGTGCTGGGCCTGGGTGTGAACGGCAAGGTGCTGGAGTGCTTTCATCGACGCACTGGGCAGAAGTGTGCCCTGAAGGTCAGTGATCCCCTCACTGAGGCCTGGGGTGACCTGGAAGTTCCAACAGCAGAAGCCCATGAGTGCAGTTGCCTGTGTCCAGGGTCCCTTCTGAGCTTCCTGTGCTCAGTGTCATGCTTGGTTCTTATATTGTCTTCTAAGGTTAGGCTTATGATCTTCCCTGTTTTATAGTTTACAAGAGAAACTGAGGTTTAGCCCAACTAACCTCAGGGTGTCCCAGTAAGCAAGGGGTGGAGTCAGTATGGGTACTCAGAAGCCTGGAAGGAGTGGTTCCTGACTCTGGAGTTCGGGCCTCACTTATGTGTTTAGGCCCAATTGGGGGGGGCGGTGACTGGCTTGGATCTGAGTTTCCCTCTGCCTGAAGTTCAGCCCCCACCAAAGGCTTAGAGTAAACCTACTTCTTCTTTAGGGTCCCTGCTGCCTGGGCTGGAGCAGCATGAGTTTCCCAGAACTGGCTGGTGGGCAAGGCTGATGCCCATTGCACTTGAGGGCAGGAGGCTGCTGATGGGGTCTTGAGTCACTGTTGAAAGGGCCAGGCCCGCTCCAGCTCTGATCCACTGTATTTCCTAGGCAGAAGGTAGGAAGGTGGTGATCCAGCCACATCACACTATAGGATCTCTGGAGGCCTGGCCCACTGATACAGGTGGAATGGTTGCAGTTTGGCTGGGGCCGGGTTTGAACCCGCCACCCTCAGTATATGTGGCCAGCGCCCTACCCACTGAGCTATAGGCGCTGCCCATACAGGTGGAATGGTATGGGGTGGTAGGGGTTCTGGCTTAAGGCATGGTTCTGGGCTCAGGGCTCTGCTCCATATCAGAATCCCCTGAATTTGTCACCACTGGGAACTTTATGCATCTGTAGCTTGTGCTAGTAGCCACCCGAATGGGTAAAGCATGGCAGAGAGAGTGGCTCCTGGAGGTTAGAAGTATAGCAAAGCATCAACCCACTTTACAAAAATTGCAATTATGAGTTGAGTGTATGTCCTGTAGATATAGCTCTAATTTCTGCTCTGTGTTTGCCAGCTCCATGAACTTGGGCAGTATCCTGGACTCTTGAAGCCAGATTTCTGCCTCTGTTCATGGGGAAAGATAAGGGTCTTTGTGAGTTTGAATAAGATGATGCATGTAGAGTGCTTGATAGAGGACCTGCAAAGTCTATGGGGACACAGAATCTTCAAGTACTGAGCATAGACCTGGTCCAGATCTCTGTGTCTTTTCCAGAAGCACTTGGACCAATTGAGAAGATTGTCTTTTAGGATTGTGAATTTGAGTCTTGGGTGGAGGAGATCGTGAGGTAGGGTCTAGGGTAGAGAATCAGGGTTGGGCTGGTAGGACTGGGCCCACTCACTCAGAAGTAGAATGGGGTGGAGTCCTAGGCATGGGGTTCTCTGAGTCCTTCAGGGGGAAGATGGCTTTCCTGAGGGCAGATGAAGTTAAAGGATGAGTGAGTTTTTATGCTCTCCCTCAGCACCATTTACCCTTCTGCTTGTGCTAGAGTTAAGGGCAGTTCGGGTGGGTGAAGGGCTAATTGAGGCAAGAGAACCACTTCTCAATACTATTGCTTTGGTTCTGTGAGCCAGGACTGAGCTCTGGCTAGCCCCTGTGGTGTCCGGATACTGAAATGGAGTAGGAGGCCAGAGTTTGTAATCTCAGAGAACACTAGCTTTAAGCAGGCCTGGGCCTAGACCCTCTCATGACAGGGGCTATAGCTCATGAATAACTTGAGGAAACTTCTGACTGCAAGAATTTCCACTGCACCTCCTTTTGAACCTAGGGCTTCCCGTTCTAGACTGGGAACTGGGGCAGGCCTAGAGTGGGTTCCCTTCTGTACTCCTTTAGACTTTACAAATGAGCATGGCTGGGGCTACTGGATTGGGACTTTCAAGACTGATCCTAAATTGGCCTTCAAGGAGGACATAGATTAGGTGTGGCCCCTACCCCAATGCCTTCCTGTTCTTGGTCTCTCCAGTTATAAGCCTAGAATCTCTACGCAGCTAGATAGGCCCTCACTATCTCCCAAGATTGAGCCAGCAAGGCTCTGGCACAGTGGCATTTGTGATTATGCGGAGGGAAGTGGCAAATCTCTCCATTTGTACCTTGTTTCCTCTGCCCAGGAAGGCCAGGACCTGGAGACCTCAGTACATGAGCAGGCCTGGAGCCAAGGAGCTCAGCTAGCCCATGACTGGGGCCTAGCCCTCATTCTGCATCTGCCTAGCCCTCTCCCCAGCTGTCTCAGCTCAGCCTTGGTAAAGGTCATGGGCCCTGTGTCTTTCTGCATCCCCAGGGCTATACCCTAGGTTATAAGGCTGGCCTTCTACTGACTTGTAGTCTGAATTTGTTTATGCCATCTCTGCCTATCTCTTTCCATGCCTGTCCTTTTAGTTCTTATGCCTGAGATGGCAGATAGTGCTTAGCAGGAAGCTCGGAATAAAGCAGGCTCATCAAACAGGAAGAGCTGTGGTCCCTGTAGCTGTTCCTATTCTATATAGGCCCTAAGAGGAGCAGACCTCTTCCTCCTGGGGAGCTGGGCCTCTTCCCCTTTCTCTCAGTCCCGGGCCACAGGCTCAGTCCATCTTGGCCTTGCTCACACTCAATGGCTTCCTCCCAAGGGCATCTTCTACTCTAGTGTAGCCCTTCTACTTTCCACTATACCCCAAGCACTATTTAGCTCTGTTGGCAGGAACTGGAGGACTGCATTTTTTCAGAGAGAGAGTACAGGGGCATACAGTCCTCCCCTCCTGCTGACATTCTGTTTGTGCCCTTCTAGGCCTGTCTGGGGCATTGGGATTGCTCAGCTTTATCCCTAACTAGGCACAGCCTTGCAGATGTGTCATCTGTCAGTCACCTCACCACATCCAAGATGCAGCCCCTCAAACTTTGTCACTTATGAGAAAATTTGTACCCAGAAATTGATTGAAAGTCACATGGTTTGATGGGTGGGGGGTGCAGCAGAGACCAGAATTCCTTCTCCTCCTGACTTCCTGCCCAGGCCACTTATGATTGTTGGTCTTCTGGCACGCAGAGGTGACTATGGCACTTAGCACCTTTAAATAAAAGCAATAAATGACCTTGGCTTGGCGCCTGTAGCACAGTGGTTATGGCACCAGCCACATACACCGAGGGTGGTGGGTTTGAACCCAGCCCGGGCCAGCTAAACAACTGCAAAGAAAAAAAAAATACAAGGGCATTGTGGTGGGCGCCGTAGTCCCAGTTACTTGGGAGGCTGAGGCAAGAGAATTGTTTAAGTCCAAGAGTTTGAAGTTGCTGTGAGCTGTGACACTACGGCATTCTACTGAGGGCAACATAGTGAAACTCTGTCTCAAAAAAAAAAAAAAAAAAAAAAAAGGGCCTTGAGAAGACATAGGGGGTCTGCACATGGGGTCTTCTTTCTTGCCCCTGTGCTTTGAGTGGGAGTGCTTGCCCTCTAACTACTGGAACATGTGGCCCCTCTGAGCTTTTCTTAATGCCCTCTTTCCTTGTTTGTTAAAGTCCACAGAGTGGTAGTGGTGGTGGTATGGTGTAGATCCACATGCCCAGGAGACTCCTGTGGTGTCCTCTGAGTCAAGTGTTTGTAGTTAATATCTTCCTTTTGGTCCTCAGGATCTGGGAAGATTGCTGGGGCTGCCTTTCCCAGGATAATTCCCTTCCTCTTGGTGCTAGATGACTGCTGTGAGCTAGGTTATTCTGCATGTGGGATCTCAGTGATGTACCAAAGCACAAAACAGAAGAGGGCACATTTCTTCTGACACATGAGAAACTAAGTTCTGGGGACCAAGGGGAGATCCTGCCTGAGATTGCACAGAGATCTGAGGACTTGACCATATATATTCTAAGCCTCTTGAGGCCTCTGCAATTTAGCCCACGTCCGGTCTTTCCTACCGTAGGTGATGTATTTCCTTCTGCAGCACTGCAGAATCCCTTCCCATCTATCATGACTCAGCCTTAATGCCACTTCTTCCAGGAAGCTGTCCAGAGTCCCTGGCATTGGAGCAACAGAACCTTCTTTGACCCCTAAAGCCATAATACCCTCTTTTGACCCAAACTTCTCTTATACCACCAGAGTCCAGGACCTGACATATGTTAGGAGCTCATAAATGCTTGTTAAAATAACCATGGTCTAACACTCTGAGCTTTGGAAGGAGCCCCTGAGAGCTTAACTTTTCCTGGGTTTCTCTTTCTCCACAGGATAGGGGTTTTCTGACTGCATCTTTGAGATAAGTCACAGAGAAATGCTGTTTCTCCTGTTCTAAGGTCTGGGAATTCACAGAGCAATCTAACAGTTCCATTGTACTCAGACAGACCTCATGGGGAAGGTGTGAGGAGAAAGAAAATGCCCATCTGTGAGGCCATTTCTGCCCCCTGCCTGCCATCTACACCACACCTCTGAGAAGTAAACAGAGGGGCTCTCTAACCAGAATGTCAAGAGGAAGGTAGATTATGAGTCAGATGCAGAGGTGGGGGGTGGGGGGTAGGGCAGCAGTGGACCCAGGGCCTAGTACCCTGGATGCCTCACCTTGCCTGGGGTGGGGGGATGGTGCCCATTGCTTCATGGGCGGGGCTGGCCTGTTGGGGCTGGTGCTGCCAAACTGGATCTGAGGGTGGGTGGGGCTGCTAGGCAGGCCAGACCCTTTCTCATTTGGCAGCCACCACCCGCCCTTACCTGCCATCTCCAGACCAGTCAGATCAACCTCCATAGCACCACTTGTTAAAGTCAACAAATCAGGAGGCACGTGGAGGGGGTGGCAGCCCTGTGCACAAGAGTCCCTACAAATGGCTGCTCCTCTACTGGAAGGAAAGTCTAAGGAGCTTGATGTTACCATGCTGCTCGAACCTTCTGAACGGCCATAGCAGGTGGGCAATTTGCTTTTTTAACAAGGATTCTGGAGAGCATCAAACCCTTCAAAATGCAGAGAGTGCAGTTTTAGGCAGGGGTTGGTCGTTTTGAGATGCCTAGCTAGACTTGCTGAAATCTTTCAAAGCTGTGCTCCCAGCCCACTCTCAGGGTCCCCTCTGCTGAGGTTTTAAGGTCATTTCCTACCCACTCAGGAGCTGATGCTAGGTCTTAAGCTCTCCAGGCTTAAGATCTTTGAGCTGTGGATTCTAATACTCCCATAAACAGCTAACAGTTTTCCAGAGTGTTCTGGCAGGCACTGACAAGTAGACAGAGGGGCTCTCTTTAATCAGTGTACAACACATTACCTTATTTAACTCTTATTGTTCCCATTATATGAATGAGGTTCAGAGAGGTTAACAATTTGCCCCACAGCTGGGGAATAGGAGGGCTGAGATAAGAGCCTAGGCAGTTTGATTGCCAGAGTCTTAGCGTTTTAGTCATTTCATACTTATGAAAGTCTGTGGGGACATGAGTGGGTCTCTGAAGACTTGACACCTGAAATGATGTTGTCATTGTCCTCCATGGCTCCACAGAGAGCCCTGGCAGCCCCAGCTGGGCCTGAGTGGTATTGCTAGTATTTGCCTATATCTGCCCACTCTCCTCATTGTATGGAACTCTATGTCTGTGATTAGACAGGTGATGGTCTTACAAGGCTGGCATATAAGACCATGATGACTGTAGGGATGTCTCAGACAGGGAGTATGCTTTGTCCCAGGCCTTGTGAGTCTCAGACAAGCCCAGCCCAGCAGAGCCTAGAACATCATAGACAGGAAGCCAGGCTAGTCAGTGGGTGAGAGGAAATTGTTTTGGGGCTGGGCCAGCCAGGGTAGACTTCTTGGAAGAGGTTGCCAGTTTAATGCAGACCTCTGGTCTGAGAAGGATGTGGATGACAGAGAAAGATACAGGGTCTCTCTCTCTCTCTCTCTGTGTGACAGCATGCCTGATTTAGACACTCAGCACCTGCTGTGGTGTACCACTTTACTACTTGCAGACCTGTGTCCTAGTAGGATGTGACTGACAAATTCTGAGAATCTGAGGAGGGATTAAAGGGCTCTGTGGAGGGAGGAGGCATTTGTGTAGGGCTTTGCAGGGTAAAGCACTATTGCCAGGGACACTGCAGGGCTTCTGGATCACCTGGGGTGTTGTTCAGGCTATGTGGTAAGAACCTGGTCTCCATCACAACAGAGGTCATTGTTGTATCTCTTCTGAGCTTTGCACTTAGGTCCCTCATCTTCCTGTCCTTGGGACATCATCATGGGAGACTATCATGGGTGGGGGCAGCAGTTGGAGCACTCAACCTCTGCTGGTTCCAGCATAGTTGCTGGCTGTTTTGTGTACAAGGGTGATGGCCACCAGACAAGAGCTGAGGACAGTAGTCACCTTAGGTGAAGGAAGCATTCTAAATATACCTGTGCCATAAGAATGTACACCAAGCACTCCCTGGAGGGCTGGCTCTGTTGCTGTCAGGGTAGTGAGAACATAGCACCTGTGAGCTCTAGTGTTTTCCGAGAAGAACATTAGTTCTGTAGCCCTCGCTCTGTCTCTTTGAGATCTTGTGTAGTCCCAGATGAGAGGCGCTATGTAGGGTTGAGAGAGGGGCAGGGCTCTGGCCTTAAAATACTTTTTGCCACCTTTCCCACAAGTGACCTTGGACAAAGGGCAGTTAGGGAATCTTTTGCAACATCAGAACCTTTGTGGTACAGTTGAACTCTGGGTTTGAGTATGTGACTGTAACTATCCCTGAATTCATGCTATGTGTCAATACAGGCTGGCAGACACTCTTAGAGGGTGGGGCTCTCATGTGGGGTGGCCTGCATGCCATATTTGTGGCCTTTAGGGGACTCTCTTGGGTTCATCCTGCCCCTGAGGAAGCCAGTCCCTTGTGGAATAGGAAATAATGGTGTGAGGGGAGCTCTGGGTCCTAGACTTCTCCCTTCCCTCCCACCCTTTTGGAACTAAGTGGATTAGGTCTTGTGCAATTATGATTAAAATCCCGGTGTGTGGGAACCAAGGAGGTTTTGCTTAAAGCAAAAAATATAAGGCGAGGAGTCTGTCTGGGGAAATGGGGAGCCTCTGGAGGCCTTTTCAGGTCAGAGACTTTGAGAATACTGATTTTGGTTTTAATGCAGGTCTGGTATTAGGGTTACCTTTTTCTTTTAGACTAGGGCTTTGTTTTTGCTGCCTTCTCTCCATGGCATTTTCTGTCCTTCTCAGCCTCATTGTCCTTCTCATTTCTCCTTTCCTGCCTGTTTCTCCTGCTGTCACTCTGTCCCTCCTCTCTCAGCCTTGACACTCTCTCTGTCTCATGTCTTTTAGGCCTGACTGGCCTCTTCTCTGCATCCAGGCAGGTTGAAGGCAGGCAGAGGACAGAGTAGGGCTAGATCAGGTGCTGGGGCTTCTTCTCAACCAGACTGCACCTCCGTCCCCCTGCCTCCACTCCATGGGGCAGGGGTGGGACAGGAATGAGGATTGCCTGGCTATACCCATGCCACTACAATGTCCCTTCCTGCTGCCACTATCACCAGGTGCCAGCAGTATTGGCAGTCAGAACAGTGGAGTCAGGCGCTTTTGAACTGAGCCGTAACCCAAGATGTCTCCCCTTCATTTATGATCTGGTCTCTGTTATTGAATCTCCTTTTATGGCCCAATAACCTGAGACTTTTGCTTGGGACAACAATATGAAACCAGGCCTGTAATGACCTCCCAGTCTTCTAGCTGCAGTTCAGGAGGGAAGGGGCTGGGTCTGACCTGAGTCAGAACCTTGAAGCCAGCTGAAGGAGTTGGCAGGGGGTCTAGAAGAGCTTGGGATGTGAGTTGCAACCTGCTTTGAGTTCACAGATTGCAAAATGAGTGTGAGTTCCCTCGGCTAGCTGAAATGAGCACCTAAGACTCTCTATCCCACACCCTACATCTGGTTGCCCTCCCCTTAGTAAGGCTCAGGGCTATTTTCAGGTGTATGAGGGTCTAGGGCTTGGACCTGTCACATTCATTGTCCCATTCCTAAGGCTTCAGCCTCCACAAGGGACCCATGGCATGCTTATAGATGCTCCCCTAACATAAAAAGCACTCTCTCAGGATGTGGCATAGGGGCGGTCAGGGACTCTCTGCTCTCTGGCAGATGGCAGCAGACCGGGTAGGGGGATAGAGATAAGATACCTGCTCACTCAGTGCTTCCTTCATGCCAAACACAAATAGTAGAATCAGAGTGGGTTATCACCACAATGTCACAGAGGCAGAGACTGAGGTTCACAAAGGCAGAATAATTCATCTAGGGTCTCATAACAGGGCCATGCTCAGTCGGGGTTAAAACCCAAGCCTTGCTGGCAGCCATCCCTCCCTGCATAGTGGCTTAGTAGGGGATCAGGAGCCGTAGCCTGCCCATCTGTTAAATGAAGGGCTGGGTGTTCTGTTTGGCAGGGGCTTTCCTTCTGGCTGTGAAGATACTTTTGGTGAGCAGTGACTATGGGCAGTGCTAAGTAGACAGGCAGCATGGAGACTGGCCAAAGGATGCCCAAGAGTACTTCTCCCAAGCCACTCAGTGAATGGTATTGCCAGATGGCTATGGTGATACTACTAGAAGGATCTGTATTCTGCCTGGGACCGGAGCTCCAGGATTATGACTCAGATTTGGCCCTTTTCCACTGTATTTCATGGTCCAGTTAAATGTTTAAGTCAGGGTGAACCAGTACCAAGAAGTATCCTTACCCTAGGAAAGCCCAAGAGAGTGAGGATGAGTCAGTGTAGCCCAGTCCCATGGCAGAGGTGTCTCTCAGCATTGCCAGGCCATCACCCTAGAGGGCAGAGCCTCTTCCCCTCTCTTCCTCATGTCTATGGCTCCATAGATGATCATAGACTAGGAAAGTCTTCCAGGAGCCAGGTAAGTGTTGGGGCCTTGGGAACCCTATGGCTGAACAGGAACAGGAAGGAGAGAGGGGCCACAGGGTAGGGGAAGCTAGAATCCTGGATAGCCAATGTCCCTGCCGTCTGAGTAGGGTGATGGATGTCTCTGCTCATCTAGGCCTGTGTGGGGAGCTGCAACGATGTGGATGAAACCAAGGAATACAGCCAAGATGCTGAGCTGATATGATGTAGGCTTCAGGAAGGGCAGCGTGGAAGGGTAGCAGTGGAAGTTTCCCTAGGGACTCTCTGCCAGCTTCTGGAGTTGATCCAGTGCACCCACCACCCCCACTTTTTATTCCTTTGTCATCTCTGTGATATCTCCTCCAGAGGAGAGAAACCAACTGTCATTCTTCTGAGAATTAGAAGATTTTGGATATCCTCTTTCCAGGGCTGGCCAGAGGCATGGCCTGCTGGGTACCTTAAAAGGGGTCACCCCTGCTTGGGTAGGGTGGTATTGCCTCTGTATCTCTATGCCAGCTAGGTGGACATCACTGTAGCACAATGGGCTAGTTGGGGACACAGTTCATGGCTAAAATGGGGTCTCTCCACTGAAGGGACATTATTTCTGAGATTACAATAAAACATTTGTTTGCTAAAATTTTCCTATCTTATGATGAAAATGTCCTATTTTTACACTGTCACAGAGGAAATAGAACCAGGGTAATGTTTCACAAATTATGTAGCTGATCTTGACAAAAAAAATCCTTTTTCCTCTGAGAAGTTAGAGGAGGATAAAAGAACCTGATCCTCTGCGTATACACTCAAGGGGCTACCAGGAGATCTCTGTGGTCTCTCTCTAGTCTCCTGCAGAAGGCTGTGGGCAGAATGCTGTGATCCCGTACCTGTCAGGGGCAGAGGGAGTTCTGATCCTGCCACTTGCTGTGTAACCTCTGGGCGAGAAGAGGAGGCCATAGTTCTCTTTGGGTCTTCTTTCTCCACCTATAAATAGGTGTTCTGTGTAAGGAGAATGCAAGCCCAGTTCACAGATGGGAGCTTGGGCTCAGGGAGCTTAAGAGTCTGGGCTAGAGTCATACACTTTGCAGAAGGGGACATTGTTCAAAAAGATGTGTGGAGGAATTGAGGAGTATAAAGGTGTCTGCCATCTGGGAGAGTGAGAGGCTGCCACTGGGGAGTGGGGGTGTGCCTCCTCCTGTAGTTGACTGAAGCTGACAGCTGTGTTAGTTCCCTGAGTTGGGTCTCCAGCTCTCAGCCTTGCTCCTTACTCCCCAGAGTCCCTCCCCTATAATCAGCCACCCTCTCCCTTCCCTGGGAGGTCTTTCCCCTCTTTACTGTGCCTTTCACAGAAAAACAGGATTCACAGACTCATGATTCTTGGTCCACCTTTGAAATGCTCAATATGGCCCTGCCCCTCTGAAGATCTGAGACCATTTCCTGTGACCTACTGGATAGGAAGGGGTTCTCAAGGCTGTATCTCAAATTTACTGGTTCTGAAAAACAAGGAGGGAAAGACAGAGTGTAAGGCCACTTCAGGAAGACCCAGGAGTCCTCAAGCAAACCTTGAAACCCATTTTCATCCAGGATGTTGTCTCCCCTCAACACACTCAATATGGCCTTGTCACTGTGTTAATCTGAGCCTTATGTGTGTGTTCTCATTCTGTCCTCATGGCCTCTTGGAAACACTATCCCCACTTTCCAGATTGCCCAGTGAGGCACAGAGATGCCTGCCTAAGGTGAGTGGGGGATGGAACTGGCCTCTGTATGCAGGTCTGTCTGCCCTGGAACCCTGTGGCTACAGCTGGTCTTACAGTGTGTGGTCACTGGCCTGGCCCAGCCCAGCTGGCACATGTTCCCACTATCCTTCCCACTCCTTGCCTGGGAGCCTAGCTCTCAGTTCCCTCTTTCTAGAAGCATTCTTCCCCACTCCCCAACCTAGACATTCTGCCTTCATTTCCAGGCTGTCTGGACTGGCAGGAAGCAGATAAACTGAGTCCATTAAAATTTAGAAAATTG
Source organism: Arctocebus calabarensis (assembly GCA_963573935.1). Classification (NCBI taxonomy): domain Eukaryota; kingdom Metazoa; phylum Chordata; class Mammalia; order Primates; family Lorisidae; genus Arctocebus; species Arctocebus calabarensis. The sequence goes on from CAUYON010119060.1 coordinate 13,173, forward strand.
GACAAGTCTTATATTCCTGAAACTTGATGATTTCAAAACTTGTTTTGGCTCTCCTGTCAGCAGCTCCTCCCTATTCTCTTAGTACTCAGGTGGAAAATGGATAGGGAGGTTCCCACCCCATCAGGTGCCACGCCCTTCCCCATCAGGTGTCCTACCTAACCTTGACCTAGAAGGGGAGTGGTTATTTGGGGGTTCTCCTTGCTCCTGGGTTACCTTAGGAGGGGCTGGCCTTCCATGTCTTGACTGCTTTGCTAGGTTTGGGCTCTGGAAAGAAAGGAGAAGGGAGAGAAAGAACCAGGGCCAGTTTCCCTAGGCCAACATATTCTCTTCAATTGTCCCAGTTGGCAACGACAAATTCATTGACTCCCCAAATCCACCTATTTGGGAAGGGTTTCTCAAGGCTGTAAAAATTTCCTGGTACTGAAAAGCAAGCTCAGTTCTGAGCTTGGCTCCCAGGCAGGTCCAGTACATGTTTGAAAGAGTCAGGAAGAGGTCTTTAAACAGGAAGGCCTCCCTGGGGATTAGAGTTGAATCCTGGTTTCCAAGAACTCTCAGACTTGGAGGTGACCATGCAAGAACCAGGGGACCCAGAGAAGTCACAAAACCTCGTGAAGCCTCAGTTTCCTCAGCTGAAAATGGTGGCCAAAGATATGGTTGTGGAAGAGCAAGAGCTAATGGGTGGAACATGCCTGGTATGAGATGGGGCTCCTGAACATCTGCCATTGTTATAGCAGTCACCAAATAGCAGAGCCCATTCTAGACCCAGAAGTGTGTGGCCAAGCTCTGGGAAGAAGTAGCAGGGCCTTCCCATTTTGTTTTCCCCAGGCTGGCATTGTGGGGATGAGTGCATGGTCCAAGCCTCCAAGCTGCATGGGAAAGGGGTAAAGTAGCTGTCTGCATAGTCCTCACTGCCTACCGGCCAACAGTTCTGGGTTCCAGCCTTTATTTATTTATTTTTTCTGAGACAGAGTCTTAACTTTTGCCCAGGCTAGAGTGCTGTGGCATGTCCTAGCTCACAGCAACCTCAAATTCCTAGGTTCAGGTTATCCTCCTACCTCAGCTTTCTGAATAGCTGGGACTACAGGCACCCATAACAACTCCCAACTAATTTTTCTGATTTTAGTAGAAATGAGGTCTTGCTCTTGTTCAGACTGGTCTTGAACTCCTGAGCTCAAGCAGTTTAAAAACCCACTGTGTCAGCTCGGTGCCTGTGGCTCAGTGGGCTAAGGTGCCAGCCATGTACACCTGAGCTGGCAGGTTCGAATCCAGCTCGGGCCTGCCAAACAACAATGATGGCTGCAACCAAAAAATGGCCGGGTGTTGTGGCGGGCGCCTGTAGTCACAGCTACTTAGGAAGTGGAGGCAAGAGACTCGCTTGAGCCCAGGAATTGGAGGTTGCTGTGAGCTGTGATGTCACAGCACTCTATCCAGGGTGACAGCTTGAGGCTCTGTCTCAAAAAACAAAAACAACAACAAAAAAAACCCACTGTGGCCAGCCTGGGTTCAAGACTTGACTCTATCACTATCTAGCTGTGTGATTTTGGCCAAATCATTTAATCTCTCAGAGTGTCATTTCCTCACAAGTAAAAGGATTCTGCTGGTTTTTCTTGGGCTGTGGTAAGTAAACACTGTATGAGATGGTGTCAGCACAAGTACTGACTTAGCACCAGGCAAACACAGTTGTTATGAGGGGGCCACTAATCCTATCTGACCCTATCATTCTATGAGCATCTTCCTGGGACCTGGGCATTTGAGGCCAGTGGTACCATGTAAGCTGACCGCCCTGGAACTGAGCCTCTAGGGAGAAAAAGTAAATGCACAGGGTGAGACAGAGGACAGACTGTGGTTAGAACTTAATGAAGCGGAGGTCTGATCTGGCATGAGGCCAACTAATCCATAGCTGCAAAATTGTTTCCATTAGCTCCTTTAATGAGCTATGAAAGCTGGGAAAATGAGTGTATGAGAGAATAATGGTACATGTCTTTGACTTTAATTTGAAACTGTGGCTAAAAGTTAGATTTGAAAATACTGTCAGCTCTCCAAATAGCACTGGTGCCCTTTGAAGGGAGTGTGATGTGGAGTGCAGAGGCAGGGCTCTAGCTTTATAGGGAAGATGCTCAGGTCTTAAGAAGGAAATACCTGCTTTTGAACCCTGAATTCAAGGTCAGTCCCACTCAGCTGTCTGCCCCAGAGCAGAGGCTGATGCTGTGGCCCATGCTCTGAGTGGTCACAGTGACTTGCAATGGTTGGTCACTCTAGCTGGCCAGTGCCAAGTATGTTAATAACCTTCATAGGTGCTAGTAACAAAAGGCAGGGGTAGTTTCAACAACTGGCTATAAAATGAATCCTGCTATAAGAGGTATCTCTTATAAAATTGGAGTTGTGTCCCCATGGGAAAACAATCCCAAATAATCATACATTTGAGAGCATGAAGGGGTCAGTCTTACAGATGGGTAAGTTTAAAACTTTTGTAAAGGATGGAGTGTGGCAGATTCAAAGTGTTTCTTTTTTTATTCTTAGCCTTCCTCCATAGAGAAGAGGCGTTCCCCACAATGAAAAGAGTATGTGTATGGATTACCTGAGCTCAGGAATTCGAGACCAGCCTGACCTAGAGCAAGATCCTGTCTTTAAAAATAGCCAGGTGTTGGCTCGGCGCATGTGGCTCAACAGGCTAAGGTGCCAGCCACGTACACCTGAGCTGGTGGGTTCGAATCCAGCCCGGGCCCACCAAACAACAATGATAGCAGCAACCAAAAAATGGCCGGGCGTTGTGGTGGGAGACCGTGGTCCAAGCTACTTGGGAGGCGGAGGCAGGAGACTCGCTTGAGCCCAGGGGTTGGAGGTTGCTGTGAGCTGTGATGCCACGGCACTCTACCCAGGGTGACAGCTTGAGGCTCTGTCTCAATAAAAAAAAAAAAATAGCCAGGTGTTGTGGTGGGCACCTGTAGTCCCAGCTACTCAGGAGGCTGAGGAAAGAGGATGGCTTGAGCTCAAGAGTTTGAGGTTGCTATGTGCTATGATGCCATGGCAATCTACCAAGGGTGACAAAGTGAGATTCTGTCTCAAAAAAAAAAAAAAAGAAGAAGAAGAATATGAGTCGAAACCTAATTATTTCTATAACATTCTGTTCAGTTCTGCTGCCTGAGTGTCTGGTGATGAACTTATTCACTGTGGTTTAATCTTTAGCATTCCAGCCTCCCCTCACCTGAGGCTGGGCTGAGACCCCCTCAGGTGGGAAATAGTGATGAAGGGATATGACAGTCCTTATCACTTCTTTTCTCTCTGTCCTTGGGCACAGAATAAAGCAGGAATCCCAAGAAAGGGAAGGGCTTGGTGATGTCACCTCAGCACTTCTGGTAGGTGTGCCATGCTATGGTACCATATGCTGGCCACAGTTTTTATAGGGGAAATTCCCTTTAGAATTTGGTGTTGGAAAAAGTTCAGTGAAGGTCTGTGCCTCTCTTCATGGAGTAATAAAACTATCAGAGTCTATTTGATTTCCTTCTTTGCCAAGACCTCCAGGAAGCTCCGAATTAAAATGTATCTTTGTTTATAGTTATGAATTTAAATGGGTTTCTGATGCATTTTATCTTTCTCTTTATTCTAAAAAGAATCTTCTATGTTAACTTTATTTGGCATTTATCATATTTTAGCATTATAAAATACCCGAAATCCTATTGTCAATAAGCAGGGCATAGGGAACTAATGGGACTTGGAGTGCTTCATAAGGCAGTGAGAGGAACTAGATCCTTGGTCTCCAGGAAGAGGATCCCTTTGCTGTAGTGCTGCTGTCTCTCAGGTTGTGAGTTGTCATGAAATCCAGAGTTTCAGCTTCTTAATTTGTTACTGCCTCTTTAATGGGAGAGATTACAAGACAGCTGTCTTCTTCCGGAAAGCGTGGGTGTTTGGCAGAAGCCACAGAGCAGCCTGGTCAGGGCTGTAGGTTAATTGGTTGGGGGTGTGAAGGTTGGGGCTTTGGTGGTGGGGGTATTGGGAGAGGCTGCTTGTTCAGACTGGTGGCCTCAGCACCTCCTGTGTGTGAGGGACAGATGGAGATACTGTGATCACTTACTTGAGAAGAGCCCAGCTCTGGGGTGGGCTGGATAGGGATACTGATATGCAGGTGGGCCTGTGGGCCTGTGTAGGTGGTCCTTCCTGGGCTGGGAGATGGCTGGAGAAGGGTATCAGGGTTCTCAAGTCACTGCAGGTATCCTAGCTCTGTTTGATAACTCTAGAAAGAAAGAATGCTTTCTTTCTGGGCAACAAGAGGTGTTGGGCTGTGCAGTGGAGATGGGGCTTCAATGGGAGAGAAGGTCTGAATGGAGGTATCTAGGCTTGGTCACCTTCTTGAGCAAGGGTGTCACAGAAAGACCCCTCCAGTCTTTCTTGGGCATCTCTCTGTAGAGTTCTCTGCTAGGGACTTAAGAGAAATAGAAAATATTTGGAAAATAGAAGAAAGGGACAGTTGGATGAATCCCCCTGCCCCTATACTCTCCACATACCCATGTAGGCAACCCTACACGTTCATGTATATATGTGCCACTCCTAGGTTCCCAAACACGCTCAAGCACCCCCAACACTCTTCCATATGTACACACCCACACATCCATGCACATATTTATTCCAGAACATGATTCTTGAGTCTTGTGCAAGCTGTGGCTTTGGACAGTGCCTTTCCATTTGGAGCCACCCCCTCCTCTCACCTTGCTTCAGGGAGGGACTGTTTGGATGCTCTCACCAAAGTCCCATTCTCCTCCTTTGAGCCTTGCCATACTACAACTAGGTGGCCCTAGGGCAATGACTTCATCCTTCTGAACCTCTGTGTCCTCAATTTGTAAATTAGGGCTAATGGTCCCCACCCTGCTTGCCTCACAGGGTGACACCAAGTATTCCCATGAGATAAGGGACAGCAGAGTGTTTTGGAAACTGCAAATTGTTTTCCAAACAGGCAGATACTGCTGTTGTTTTCCTAGCTGTGGAACTCAAGAATTTCTCCACTTGGCTTGGCGCCTGTAGTTCAGTGGTTAGGGTGCTGGCCACATACACACTAAGGATGGTGGGTTTGAACCTGTCCTGGACCTGCTAAACAACAATGACAATAACAACAAAAATTAGCTGGGCATTGTGGCAGGTTCCAGTAGTCCCAGATACTTGGGAGACTAAGGCAAGAGAATCGCTTAAGCCCAAGACTTTGAGGTTTTTATGAACTGTGACACCACAACACTCTACCGAGGGTGACATAGGGACTGTATCTCAAAAAAAAAAAAAAGAATTCCTCCACCTACAAGCCTTGTCCTTGGGTGGGAAGGGACATAGCATAGAGGTGGTAACAAGGCCTTGCCTATTCTGAGCCCCCCCCAATTCCATCTGATGGGGCTAGAGGAACATGGGCAAGTACCTATATGGGGTATGGGCCCTTTTGCTCTCAACTTTTGCTGGGACTCATTAGATGGGAGGTCAGTAGGGGTCTTGGCCTTGTACCTACTGGCTCTAGGAGCCAGTGAGAGAATTTGGCAAAGGAGAATGAGGGGAGAAGGGAGAGGTAGAAACTATTACATCAAAGCCTGAGGCCAGAGTAGTATCATTTGTTCAAGGAAATGTCATTTCAAATGTGGTGATGGTTGAGCTTCAGCTCAGATACAGCACGAGTCCCTTTCCTTAGGAGAAAGCCAGGCTTTACCTCATGGGTGAGTGTACATCTGTGTCTGTGTGTGTCTGTGCCTCTGTCAGGCACTAGCTGGAGCTACCCAAGTGCCATCATAGACTCTTCATCTCTTATGGACCCACAGAGAGCTCAAGAGACATAGACAGGACAGGAGTGAGACAAGGGAAAGGTCTGTTGCATTGTCAGAAGCCCCCTCCCATCTTCTTGTCCTCCCACCTGTCCTCCCACCTGACAGGAGGCCAATATACTACTGCCATTCCAGGTGAGCTCGGGAATGTGGATATGGTGTCCATAGAGACCCAGGGACTGCTCCATGGAGGCAGTGATGTGGGAGTAACTACTTGGAAAGGAGCCTTTCCAAATGATGGTAGCTACTTGGAAAGGAGCCTTTGTCCAGAGGTCCCCCTTGTTACCCCACCTTTTCTCCCCATCCTGTATAGCCCAAGCCTTACATCTTAACACTGGGGAAATAGAGGCCCAAGAGGAAAAGGGACTGGCCTACGGTCATATTGAGAATAGGGATAGAACCTGGATCTCCTATGTTCTGACTCTGTGCTTATTCCCATGCTTGCGAAGATGGAGGTGTTGCTTGGGGGCCCTAATATGCAGGATAATGTGGAATCATGTATTTCTGTGAATGAGGCCAACTTGTAGCAATGCTTCATGGGCTGGAGCAGTCATGATGGGCTCCTTGGAAGAGGAGTTAAAATCAGGCTCAGCAGAGAGGATAGTTGAAATACAGGCTACTCTTGGGCAGTGGGAGCAAGTTTGGGCAGATTGTTATGTCTCCCATTTGTTGAGCCTCCTTGGGGCCTTCTCAATTTAATCTTGTCCTCATTATGGGTATAAAGGTTTTTTCCCTTCATCCCCACTTGATATATTTGTTCAATAAATCTAAAAATACAAATATTATCTGAGCCAGTGCTCTATGCCAGGCCCTGGGCCCCAATACTGGGACCCAGAGGTGATCAGGCTGATTGCCCTTGCCCCATGGGCCCACAGTCTGATGAGGAATGCAGCATGCTGGCAGCCTGGCTGGAAGAACAGCTGTGCTGTCTGGGACCAGTTGCTTCCCCTCTCTATACCTTAATTTCTCATTTAGAAAATGGTAATAATGAAATCCTTTCTTCCTAATATTTACAAAGTGCTCCAAACAGAGCCAGCACATTGGCAGTGAGAGGTCTGTATGTGCATGTTTGTTTGAAGAGTTATCAGAGGAACAAACTAATTGCAGGTTATGAGCAAGTGCTGCACGGAAGGTAAAAGGGACGATGACGTGGGAGTTTTCTGGGTTGCTGGGAATGCTTTCCATTTGATGGGGGTGTGAGTCCCAAGGATGTGTGTAGTTGTCGAAACTCACTGAATTGCACCCTTGAGATCTGTGCTTTTTACTGTGTGAAATTGTACCTCAGTAAACAAAGCATATATGGAAAGACCAAAAAAGAATGACGAGAGAATGAATGGTGGTCAGTGAGTGCTACTAAGAGGAGGTGACATTTAAAGGAGTCTTGGAGGAGAAGGCTCTGGCTATGGGGAAGAAAGATGGGAAAGCTGAGACTTTGGGTAATTGGGGTTATGTTCAGGATCAGCTTGAGTGATAGGAGTGATAACCCAGGGGATTTCATGGCAGAGTGGGCCCAGGTCCAGGGTCTGGTCCCTGTGATCTGCCCTGCAGACAGGCCAGTGGGGGCATTCCCTGTGCCTATTCTCAGGGCTTTGGCACTTAGAGAAGGACTATTTTTATCTGTGAGAAATGAGTTCCTAAATATGGGCTGAGTGGGGCAGGAAGCCTCAAGAGGCTCCACCACAAGGCAGCTCCACCTGGTGTTCTACCTCAATAAGGCACAGGGTGCAGGCCCAGGCTGTGAGGCTCGTTGGCCCCTCCTCGGCCATCTGCCTCCTTACTCTTCTTCCCACACCTCCCATCTCCCTCCAGCCCCATGTCCATCTTCCCATCCTTTGTGTGCTCATGTTTCCCTAGCCAGGGACCCCCAGGTCAGCCTGACCTGTCCCTGCCCCCAAGCTATCCCCAGCCTGGTGGGAGGAACAGAGGCAAAAACATGGGCAGAGGTGCTGGGAAGACTTTGCAAAGGCAGAGACATCTGAATTGAGCCCAAAAGCTTCCTCAAAGAGTTGACTCAATGGAGAGGGAGATGGGACAAGAACACGCATGGCAGGGGCTAGCACAGGCATAGACACAGAGACTTGAAGAAGTAAGGCCTGTTTGGGAGCAGCATGTGTATCGTTCTGGCTAGAACAGAAAATGTTTTGGGCTAGAGGTAGTAGGAGATGAGATGAGAAAGAAAGGCAAGCCCTGGATGCCGGGAGAGGAAGTGGCATTTATTTGGAGGATGTGGGAAAGTAATCTATGGCCTCAGGTGGAGAAGAGTCAGAAGCGGAGAAATAGAGCCGAGGACCCCACTAAAAGCATTGCAGCTGCGAGCCTAGAATTTGGAATGAGATGCCACAAGGTGTGGGTAGGGGACAGAGCCTGGGAGGCCTGTAGGGGAAGGCTAGGAAGCAAAGGAGGAAAGGGCATGGGAAGGCAGGAGGACTAGGATGCCCCCTAGCTGGAGTTGCCTGAGAACACAGTGGAGGCTGGCTGTTGTGGTGAGTGGGTGTGACTGAGTTCCAGGAGGCAAGGGCATCATGAGCAGGGGATCCATGGTTTCCAAGTGGTGGCATGTGCTCACAGCTGCCTGCACATTCCCAGCCTGGTCTGTGCTCAGGACCCCAGAGCCGGTAGAGGGGCTTATTCAGCCCCTGGCTCTCTGAACTTCTTGCATTGCTTGTATTCTAGGGTGGGGTTGAGGGGAACAGCTCTAGAAAGGGAGGACCGACCAGCGAAGGAACAGCAGATTCAAGAAACTGCTGCTGGGTGGTGCCTGTGGCTGAGAGGTAAGGCACCGGCCCAATATGCTGGAGGGTTCAAGCCCAGCCCCGGCCAAAAACCGCAAAAAAAAAAAAAAAAAAAGGAAACTGCTGCCTTCCTGTCCCTTTCCTGAGACACTGCCCTAGCCCAGTTTGCCTTTATCTGGAGAGCTTGGTCTCAGAGCCTGCCCCCAGCCCCTGGTGTCCGTTTAAGGTGGCCTGAGTCTCTCCATCCTGGTCCAAGGGTCCTGAGGGTACTGAACAGGGCAGGGGTGATCTGAGCGCTGGCCTTGATCATTAGCCTTCCTCAGGGAACACACTGGCTGGGCCTTGAGTGAGTAACCGGTTTGGGGAATGGCTTGTCCCTGCTCTCCTCATTCTGGGCCATCTCATTTCTGTGGTTGGCAGCGACAGCCCAGGGCTGAGTTAACCTGTGCAGAGATGCGGACACCTGCCCACTTAAAGATGCCTTGCTGTGGTGCACCCTGTGAGGATGACTCCTTTTTTTTGGAGACAGAGTCTCACTATTTCACCCGTGGTAGAGTGCTGTGGTGTCACAGCTCACAGCAACCATAAACTCTTGGGCTTAAGCGATTCTCTTGCTCAGCCTCCCAAGTAGCTGGGACTGCAGGTGCCCACCACAACACCCAACTATTTTTTGTTGCAGTTGCTATTGTTGTTTAGCTGTCCTGGGTTAGGTTTGAACCCACCACCCTTGGTGTATGTGGCTGGCGCCCTCACTGCTGTGCTATGGCGCCAAGCCGATGACTCTATTATTACTTCATTTTATGGAGTTTTGGGCTGCAGCTTGGAGCTATGAATGTTTGCCTAAGGTCACACTAAATCATTGGAGGAGTTCAATCCCAAACCCACATCTTACTCTATCCAGCTGTCATCTCCCTCAACTAGGGTACTCCCTAGCCCCAGTCCGTACCTCTGGGTCCTCACCTGTGGTCTCTAAGCATGGGATGAAGGTGGAGGATGGGCAGCCAGGTCACCTTAAGGTGATTCTATATCTCTGGCAGTAGGATGGCATTGTGGTCCTCATCCTGCACAGCGGTTTCTAGGGAGGCTATAAAATTACCTAAGTTACCTTAGAAGCTGGGGAGTGACTAGGTGGTCATGACCAAGCAACTCATTTTGGAAGCACGTTCCTTGGTAGTGACAGTTTTATTTTACTCCTAGAGAATTTGAAATCTTAATTACCTTTATTTACGTAGGAGTGAGGTCTTGTTTCCCTCCACACTGGGCTGGGTTTTTTGGTGACAAATGGACTGATGGACATAGGCTTCAACTCCTTCTGCAGGAAGCCTTCTCTTATGTTTCAGCATTCTCCTGGTCACACTGAAGCCTGTAGGGCAGATTTGCATGTTAGTGTATCCTCTCCCTCCCTAGCCTTTCTCCAGCACCCTCCACTTGTTTCACAGGGGAGGCACCAAGGGCCTACTGTGAACCACACGCCATCCCGTACGATTTACATGTACAGTTCCCAATCCCAGCCTGGAAAATGAAACAGCCATGTTGTCCTCGCTGTAAAAATGAGGTTCGAGAGATGTGTGGCCCCTGGCATGGGGTCATATGTCTGATGTGTGATTTAACTATAAAATTCACTCAGTTTCTACTTTATTTGCTCCCCATGAGAAAGAAGGCAGGAGCTTCTCTGGCCTCTGAGCCCCTCCAGGTTGTCAGCCACCTCCGAGGGATTCCCTAAGCTACTGGCCAAGCTGCTTGAGCCCAGGGCTGACCCTAAAGTCCAGAAGTTCATTGGACTACTAGTCAGGGAAACTTGGATTGAAATTCTCATTCTTCCCCTTATAATCTGTGCGACCTCGGGCAGGTCACAAGCTTCTCTGAGTTTATATATTCTTGTCTGCAAAGTGAGGGCAGTGTGCTTTGAGCCTGACACTTTCTGGACCTACCCACCCACAGCTCCTGTATGACAGCCCCAAGGCTCGGCAGGAGGTGGACCACCACTGGCAGGCCTCTGGAGGTCCCCACATTGTTCGCATCCTGGATGTGTATGAGAACATGCATCATGGCAGGCGCTGTCTCCTCATCGTCATGGAATGGTATGTTGGCCACACTGGCATTCCTCTAGGATCCCAGACATTCTTATAGGGGCTTTCTCTATTTTTCAGATAGCAGCTCTGGGTGCCACCCCAGCCTCTGAGGGACATTGGAGTGGGCAGCTGCAGGCCCTGCCCATGGAGCTGTGGAGCTACCTGGCCATGAGGGCATTTCTTCAAGGGCAGGGGAGAAGCTACAGGGCTCTAATATGGCCTCCCTGGGTGTTATTTCCATTCTCTGAGGAGGGGCTTGTAGAGCTGTCAGAGAAGGCTTTTAAACTCTGAAAGTGGATAAGTGGCGGGATTTGGGGAAGAACAGAACACACATAGTCCCCTCAGCTTTCTCCTTCTTACCCAGATCTGTACTTCCATAGTCTCACTGGAAGCTGAGTGATCAGTTCCTAAAACTCAGAGCCAGTGAGTGGCCTTTTCTACCCTGGGCTTCTCCCACTAGCTCTTTGGCTCAGCCCTAGCCTTCTATAGACCCACTGTCTAGGCAAGTTCCTCCTTCTCTGCCTTTTTAAGTTTCTCCCTCACCCCACAGGTTAGCTAGCTCTTCAGATCTGGGGTTCGGATCCTGGCTGTGCTACCCACTAACTTTGTGACCATGGGCCACTCCTAGTCTCTCTGAAAGTCTGTAACTCACATGTATTAATAAAATGTGGAGGAAGATCTTACATGTAGCATTTATCCTGTGCTTGACACCATTTTAAGTGCCCCATGTGTATCGCATATTTAGTCTTCATGACTGTGAGATTGTTATTATCCCCATTTTGTAAAAGGCACACCTGAGGCACAGAGAGCTAGAGGAACCAGTCCAGGACCAAGCTGAGCTCATGAAAGGTGAAGCCCAAGACATAGCATACAATAGGTGCCCAGAAGTCATAGGATGCTGATTGACCTCTCATTCCATATTTGGGGCAACTGAGATTTGGATGAAGTTGGGGCTACCCAAGGCCTCACAACCAGGTAGGGCCAGTGCTACAGGGAAACACAGGGGATTACTAGCAGGGGTCAAATTCCACCAAGAATCTTAAGAGTTCAGTTCAATTCACCCAAGCTGACAGCCCACCATGCACCAAGTTCTACAAAGCACAGGGAGGCTAATAGTGGCTATTCACTAGGGAGGGAGGGAGTAGTAGGACCTGAAGCTTGTGCCAATGATTTGGATCAGGGATAGGGTGATACTTTATTTCCCCCCCTCTATGCTTACAGTCACCTTCTCTTATAGCATGGAAGGTGGTGAGTTGTTCAGCAGGATTCAGGAGCGTGGCGACCAGGCTTTCACTGAGAGAGGTACATGAATGCAGCTGACCAGTGGTGAGATTCAAGGATGGACCAAAGTTGCAGTGTGATGCTGGGCAAGGCCCTGCTCCTCTCTGTGCCTCAGTCTTTCCATTTTGCCGAGAGAGTGGGATCTAGTGTCCATCTCCCTGAGGAGTTCTGTAAGTCTGTGACACCTTGTGGGAGATAGACTCTCTATGGCTTTGGGATGGAGGCTTCAAATCCTCTTGGTGCTGACCAGCAGTTGAGGTGGAGAAAAGTAGTCTAGGGCTGAGGAAAGACGTTTAAGTGGGCCAGAGACTTCACTGGAGGAGACCAGAGTGTCTGGGACAGGGGTCCAGGATGGAGGTCCTGGGTAACAGGAATGCTGGCCCACTAGACTATGCCAAGGAGGGATTATAGGGTGCATGCCTCCAGGTTGTCTGACCTTTGACTGGTATCACTGACTCCTCTCCTCTGTGTCCCCAGAGGCTGCAGAGATCATGCGGGATATTGGCACTGCCATCCAGTTCCTGCATAGCCAGAATATCGCCCACCGAGATGTCAAGGTGAAGCTCTAGGACCCAGGTTGGGGGAACAGGGAAGAGGGTACTGTCCCACTCCACTAGCCCTAATGGCTCCTAGCACCTGCTGGATGGCGGGCAAGTTTGTTGGCCAAAGCCCCTGTATCCTGGCCCAGATTGCTCTCAGCCTATTCTCTTCTGGTTTCAGCATATTCATTCTGTTTTTCCCAGATGAGTCTCCTTGTTTCTTTCAGACACTGTGTAATCCTCAGAATAATAAGAATAACTAGGCTCAGCACCTGTAGCTCAGCACCCTGCCTGGGCATGCTAAACAACAATGACAACTACAACAAAAAAATAGCTGGGCATGTGGTGGGCACTTGTAGTTCCAGCTACTTGGGAGGCTGAGGCAAGACAATTGCTTAAGCCCAAGAGTTTGAGGTTGCTGTCAGATGCAGCCACAGTACTCTACCAAGGGTGACATTGTGAGACTCTGTCTCCAGCCAGTGGGCCTAGATGCATATCTTTTTTTTTTTGGAGACAGAGCCTCAAGCTGTCACCCTGGATAGAGTACTGTGGCATAACAGCTCACAGCAACATCCAATTCCTGGGCTCAAGCGAGTCTCCTGCCTCCTCCTCCCAGGTAGCTGGGACTACAGGCGCCCGCCACAACGCCGGCCATTTTTTGGTTGCAGCCGTCATTGTTGTTTGGTGGGCCTGGGCTAGATTCGAACCTGCCAGCTCGGGTGTACGTGGCTGGCGCCTTAGCCGGTTGAGCCACAGGGGCCGAGCCCTAGATGCATATCTTATGTAATCCTCACCCAGCCCTGTGAGATAAGTGCCATTACCCATTTTTTTTTTTTATTAAATCATAGCTGTGTACATTAATGTAATCATGGGGTACAATGTGCTGTTTTCATAAACAATCTAAAATATTTTCATCAAACTGGTTAACATAGCCTTCATGGCATTTTCTTAGTTATTGTGTTAAGACTTTATATTCTGCATTTAGTAAATTTTGCCTGTACCCTTCTAAGATGCACTGTAGGTGTGGTCCTACCAATTACCCTCCCTCCACACATCTTCCCTCCTCCCCTCCACCCCTTGCCCCTTTCCCCATATTCTTGTGCTATAATTGGGTTATAGCTTTCCTATGAAAGCTATAAATTAGTTTCATAGTAGGGCTGAGTACATTGGATACTTTTTCTTCCATCCTTGAGATACTTTGCTAAGAAGAATATGTTCCAGCTCCATCCATGTAAACATGAAATCGGTAAAGTCTCCATCTTTCTTTAAGGCTACATAATATTCCATGGTGTACATATACTACACCATAGGATTACATAATTTATTAATCCATTCATGGGTCGATGGATTCTTGGGCTTCTTCCATGACTTAGCAATTATGAATTGGGCTGCAATAAACAATCTGGTACAAATATCTTGTTATAATTACCCATTTTAAAGATGAGGAAAATGAGGCTCAAAGAGATTAAGTAGCTTTCCCAAGGCTAGTAGTTGCTTCACTGGGATTCATTCATTCATTTGTTTAGTTGTTCAGCAGGAATTTGTGTATATGCAATGGGCCAGGCTTTAGATAGGGGTTGCTGTTTCTGTGAAGTCATAGCCACAGTTCTGACAGATTAGGTATTCTAACACCAGCATTTTTTTTTTCCCCTAACACCAGCATTTTAAGGGAAAAAAGCCATCTGCTGAACACTGGAGGAAGGAATAGAGATAGTTCCAGTTGCTGGGCTTGCTTGTCCTTCCAGGATGGTCTTGAGGTTAGAAGCTGAGCTCTCCAAATTTCCTATCCTGGGAGGACTGGATCTTAGAGATCATTGGGATCAGATGGACGAAATGCAAACTGAGGCAGCTCTGTATACCACACATACACACAGATAAGCACGAATCTGCTCCTTCTGGACCCTCTGCCCCAGGCCTGGAGCATTAGCCTCCTTTCCCTATTTCCTCCTAATACTGGGCAGAGGAGAACTAAGGGTTCAGCTACTGTACCAGGTCCATCTGGCTGAATATTCTCAACCCATGTCCTTTGATTTTGGATACATATGGAGGCACAACAAGCATACTTTCTGAATTTTTACTTTACTTTGGCCCTGGCTTCCTTTTTTCCTAAGGAGAGAAAAGCCTTCTGCAGAGGAGACTCCTTTGTGTAGGCTAAACCTGCTTCTCAGTTTTTATCCCAGTCCAAGGTCAGATCATTACAAACAGAACCTGAGAAATAGCTTCCACTGGCTCCAAATCAGCTTCATCCAACACCTTGGCTTATCCCAGCTCTGCTTAAGGTTCTAGATCCTACCTATTCATTGAAAGCCAGTTCCTGGGCTGCCTCCTCCATGTAGACTTCCCCACTGTCCTCATCTGCCAGGTTTCCCTGTGCTTATAACCAGGAAGAATTGCCTCTGTATAGTTTCTGGGGTCTGAGTAGTCAGGGCCTTCTCCCCTGAGCAACCTCAGGTGGGGCTGTCCTGTTGGGCCTGTAGGATTTATTCTGGGCTGGGTGTGGGTCTTGTGCTTGGCAACACTGGCTTATGAGCAGTCTGCCTTCCCCCAGTGTTCTCATTCTAGAATTTCATGGCAGTGTCACCAACTCCAAATCAGAAGTTCCTGCCCCCTAGGCTCTTTGGTTGCAGCCGTAATTGTTGTTTAGTGGGCCCAGGCTGGATTCGAACCTGCTAGCTCAGGTGTACGTGGCTGGCGCCTTAGCCCGTTGATCCACAGGTGCCGAGTCACCCCCTAGGCTCTTGATGGCACTTGGTCATTAACAATCTTGGCTAAAGACCTTCCTCACATTTTCCTCTATGAATAAAGGCATCACCTTGGTCTTCCCTACATTTGACCCATGGTGTTGTTGGCTAAGACTCCTCCTGCACTTCTCTACATTTTACCCATATTGTTGATGGACGTGGAGTGGGGGAGTCTGGCTGAAGATCATCTTGGGACTCTGCCCCCACTGGTACCTAACTTCAAACCAATGTATTCTCTTCCTGACCCAGCCTGAAAACCTGCTCTACACATCCAAGGAGAAAGATGCGGTACTTAAGCTCACTGACTTTGGCTTTGCCAAGGAGACCACCCAAAATGCCCTGCAGACACCCTGCTACACTCCCTATTATGTGGGTGAGTCCTTTCGGGATAGGGTTTGTACTTCCCCACCCCAGATGTACACTGCTTTGATATGGGACAGCCAGTGGGTTGCAGAAACCAAGGGGTTAATACCCAGGGAGGAGGGAGGGGGAGAATTCTGTCTGCATGGAGGCGGGGGATGTGGAGGGGGGCCGGAGGCTGCAAAAATATTCTCCTAAATTTCAGCTTCTGCTTTTGAAAATAGATCCAGGAAAATTCTGGCTGTGGCCTGTGAGCTGAATGACATCACAGAAGCTCTAAATATATATGTGATAAAAGGCTGCCATCAGCTCAGGATAGAGCCCAGCCGCGTTTGTTTTTCTCTTCCTGGGATTCATATTCAGAAAGTGGGCAGACCTTTTTTCCTACATTAGAGGGATACAGGGTTCCAGCTACCTGCTTTGTGGGTGAAGGTTGGTTAGGCCAGGCCATG
Organism: Arctocebus calabarensis; assembly: GCA_963573935.1. NCBI lineage: Eukaryota > Metazoa > Chordata > Mammalia > Primates > Lorisidae > Arctocebus > Arctocebus calabarensis. Next base: position 29,142 of record CAUYON010119060.1, read on the forward strand.
TATAAGGCCTAGGAGTATATACATAGTTGTACTTCCTGGAAAAGTTACATGCTCCTCTGTGAGAAAACCTCCCCCAAATCTGGAAAGGCCCCTTGTCAACAGTTCCTCTAACCTAAGAGTGGGGCAATGGCAGAGTGCTCTTCTCCCTCATGGGAGGTCTTCTGGGAGGGTTGCTGCAAAGGTGGGGCGCCCCTTGAGATAAGTTAAATGGCACTTTATTTACCAGGGTAGTATTTTGAGGTATTTTTAACTTAAAAATTTATCTGGTTTACCCATCTCACTTCACAGATGGGAAGCCCAAGGCCCTATGGGCTGGTAACAAAGCTGAGGGTGGAATGCAGAGCCCTTCTCCTGGCTCCAACTTGCTTGTGACCTAGGCTGTGCATTCAGGGAGGCAAGGGACACAGGACAGCTAGTAGGCTGAGGCCCTTCACTTGTGGCAGGACCCCATCAAGCTCTGACTGGCCTTCCCTTCTCTTCCCTCACTAAGGTTGAGACTGGCAGAGGGGCTCAGGGGGCTGTCTGAAAATTATTTTCTCTGGGAGATGTTTCTCCTTCCCTATTTTCACACACATATTGCCTTCCCAGAAGGTGCTAGACACTAGTCTGCAGTGTTTCACCTCCCAGTCTGGGCCCTCACTTCCCACCTTGCTGAGGCTTCAGGCTCCTGGCTGGTTTCTTTCTTTCTTTTTTTTTCAAGCAGAGTCTCACTCTGCTGTCAGCCTGGGTAGAGTGCTACGGTGACATAGCTCACAGCAACATCAAACTCCTGGACTTCAGTGATCCTTTTGTCTCATCCTCCCTAGTAGCTGGGACTATAGGCACCTGCCTTAACACCTGGCTAGTTTTTCTATTTTTAGTAGAGATGAGGTCTCCCTCTTGCTTAGGCTGGTCTTGAACTCCTAAGTTCAAGAAATCCACCTGCCTCAGTTTCTCAAAGTGCTAGGATTACAGATGTGAGCCACCACGCTTGACTCCTGGCTGGGTTCTAAGACCCTTGGGGCTGAAAGCCCTCCCATGCCCTCTGTCCTGGCAGCTCCTGAGGTCCTGGGTCCAGAGAAGTATGACAAATCATGTGATATGTGGTCCTTGGGCGTCATAATGTATATTCTGTGAGTACCATTTCCACCCTTTTCCTCCACCTTCTCCCCTAATTTGCATTAAGTACCCTTAGTTACCACTTCCACCTACATTTTTGGTAAGGAGCTTGCATGTGTCACTCATGCAGTTTGCCCTTCTCTTCTGGTCATGCTCCTTCAGGCTGCCTAAGGGTCTCTCCATGCCTCGAGGTCTGATGGCATTCCTGTGATGTGCCTATAAATCTGGAGGGCTGGTACTATTGCTATAATATGCCTACCTATCTCCCTAATCAGGGCCTTGGGGCAGAGAGTAAGTCTATTTTGGTATTGCTCCTCACTTCATGGTGCATGACCTCCCCCCTCTTCCAGCCTGTGTGGCTTTCCACCCTTCTACTCCAACACGGGCCAGGCCATATCTCCAGGGATGAAGAGGAGGATCCGCCTGGGCCAGTATGGCTTCCCCAATCCTGAGTGGTCAGAGGTCTCTGAAGATGGTGAGTGAACCTCTCTGTCCCAGCCTGCCCCACCTGGCCCCTGCAGCCTTAATTCTGGAAGACACAGGTCAAATGAACCTGTGTTCAAATCCTGGCTGCCCTACTTCCCAACTATGTTATTCCAGGCAAGTCACCTTAACCTTTTTTAGCCTCAGTTTGTACATCTGCCAAATGGCCTCAAAACTTGCTGTCCAAAACTCCAATTCTTATTTCTCATTCATATTTTCCACTCTGGTGACCACAAACCAATCTTTCCTATATTAGTTATCTATTGCTGCTTAACAAATTATTCTCAATACTTAGTGGCTTGAAACAAGAAAGTTATTAGGTCATTATTTCTATGGGTTAGGAATTTGGCGCCTGCTGCCCTTGCCCTGACAGGGCTTGTGGACTGTGGGGAAAGGTTGGGGGCCTGGCTCTGAGGAACCCTGCAACCTCACCTCTTCTCTTTCTTCCCTGGGCTCCCTAGCTAAGCAGCTGATCCGCCGCCTGCTGAAAACAGACCCCACAGAGAGACTGACCATCACACAGTTCATGAACCACCCTTGGATCAATGTGAGCACCTCCTGGTCCTACAATAAGCAGTGTGTTGAGCTGGAGCAGGAGGGTGGTGGCTCTGGAGGCCCCAGTGTGGGATTGGGATGGACCTGTACACACAGATGGGTATTAGGGCCCCACCTACAACTTGGCTTTGTCATTACTCCACCTAGACACCTTCACCTCTCAGCCTCAGTTTCCCCATCTGGTAGAAGGGGGTACAGTAGGAGGCAGCCAGTGCTATTCCAGATGCCCCCACATTTTAATCCATGGGCTTGGGGCTCTTTTTAGCAGTCAATGGTGGTGCCACAGACCCCACTTCACACAGCTCGTGTTCTACAGGAGGACAAAGACCATTGGGATGAAGTCAAGGTGGGTAGATTCTGCCTTAGTCTCCCTGCAGGTTCCAGGGTTTTGTTTGTTTATTTATTTAGAGATAGAGTCTCACTTTAATGCCCTTGGTAGAGTGCCAATGGTGTCATAGCTCATAGCAACCTCAAACTCTTGGGATCAAGTGATTCTCTTGCCTCAACCTCTCAAGTAGCTGGGACTACAGGTGCCTACCACAACACATGGCTATTTTTTAGAGATGGGTTTTCACTTTTGGCTCTTGAACTCCTGAGCTTAAGCAGTCCCCCTGCATCTGCCTCCCAGAGTGCTAGGATTACAAGTGAGCCACCATGGTGTGCCAAGTTCCAGGGTTTTAGAAAAGGGATTGCCCAGAGTCTGGGTCTTTGACATCCTTCCCCCATGCTGCCCCAGTGGTCTAACCATAGCACTCTAATGATTTGTCCACATTCTTCATTCGTTGTGGTGTTCCTGGCTTTTTTCGTTAATGAAGGAGGCCTTTGGGCCAGAGGTTCTCTAAGTAGGCTATGGTCCAAGCTTTGGTTATAACCTTTGTTTCTTTTGTTTTTTTGAGACAGAGTCTCATTCTGTCACCCTGGGTAGAGTGCTGTGGCATCAGAATTCATATTAACCTCAAAGGCTTGGGCTCAAGTGATTCTTTTGCCTCAGCCTCCCAAGTAGCTGGGAATTCAGACACTTACCACAAAGCCCAGTGAATTTTTCTGTTTTTAGTAGAAATGGGGCCTCACTCTTGCTCAGGCCAGTCTTTGAACTTCTGAGCTCAAGAGATCCTCCCATCTCAGCCTCCCAGAGTGCTAGGATTATAGGTGTGAGCCACCACACCCAGCCCTTTTTTTTTTGAGAGAGTCTCACTCTGTTGCCCATGCTAGAGTACCATGGCGTCATAACTCATAGAGGGCTCAAACTCCTGGGTTGAAGCCATCCTCCTGCCTCAGCCTCCCAAGTAGCTGGGACTACAAGCACCAGCCATAATGCTTGACTAATTTCTTCTATTTATTAGAGATGGTGTCTTGCTCTTCGTTAGGCTGGTCTTTTTCTTTCTTTTTTCCTTTTTTTGGTAGAGACAGAGTATTACTTTATCGCTCTTGGTAGAGTGCTATGGCATCACACTGCTCACAGCAACCTCCAACTCTTGGGCTTAGGCTATTCTCTTGCCTCATCCTCTCAAGTAGCTGGGACTACAGGTGCCCGCCACAACATGGGGCTTTTTTTCTTGTTGCAGTTTGGTGGGGGCCGAGTTTGAACCCGCCACCCTTGGTATATGGGGCTGGTGCCCTACTCACTGAGCCACAGGTGCCACCCTGTGGCTGCTTAGGCTGGTCTTAAACTCCTGAGCTCAAGGGATCCTCCTGCCCCAGCCTTCCAGAGTGCCAGGATTATACCTCATCTAGCCTGGTCACAACCTTTCTTATAATTGGCAACATTTGGCAAGGTGGTCAGCCTGGTTTTAGATTTAGCAGAGGCCAGGTTTGAGCATATGGGATAGCAGCTTAGAACCTTAGGGCACCCAGGGCAAAATTTCCAGGCCCCAATACCCTGGATATCCAGTAAGATAGCATTCTCTGCATTCTTTGTGGTTCTAAGAAGGTGGAATTGGCTCAGTTCCCTGTCCCACTTACCCTTGGTATGGTCCCAGAGAATCACTGTGCTTTTGTGCCTTAGTGGATAAACTCGGTGTATATCACAAAGGACTATAAGTTAGGGTTACGGGACAAAGGGCTCAGCCCAGTGCTGGGCACACAGTAGGCACTGGGGCAGCACAGAGTATCACCGCCATCATTGAAGTTCAAGAGGCAGCCAGGGCAAGAAGGTGTTGGCTGTTAAGGTCATTATATCCTTACTTCTTAGTGCCTCCCATCCTGTCTTCTTCAGGAGGAGATGACCAGTGCTTTGGCTACCATGCGGGTGGACTATGACCAGGTGAAGATCAAGGATCTGAAGATCTCTAACAACCGGCTTCTCAACAAGCGGAGAAAAAAGCAGGCAGGCAGCTCCTCAGCCTCACAGGGCTGCAACAACCAGTAGCTTATGGAGTTGTGGAGAAGCCAAGCCCCTCAGCCTGGGTGACAGGTTCAGATGTGCTAAGGCCATGGTCAGAAAGGCCTAGAGTAATTTTTATAACAAAAGGATTATTTTTGTGTGTTTTAATTTGTCACTTGGAACTTCAGGATGGAGTTTTTCCTTCAAAGCTCCATCCTCTTAGGTTCAGAGAGGGCCAGAACCTAGGGGCTCAGAACCTGCTTGGTATAGTGACAATACCTTTGGCTGGGGTAGCCTAAGTTAGGCCTCAGCTCTGTTATCCCCTGGCCTTAACCTTCTAGGCCACTGAGAGTTGTAGTTGGGCTTCCCATCTTCCTCAGACACATCTCCCTGATGGGCCTGGCCTTAAGAAAGACATAAGACCATTGGTTGCCATGGTGACCAGGGATGGTGCTGCTGTCTGCTGAGTGAATAGCAGTGAACAAGGGAGAAGGGGCAGTCATGGGTTAACCTCTGTCTTATTAGGGAGGGTGGTCTCTCACATTGGCTGCCCCTCTGAGGTTGGCCCCTCTTTGGTCTCTCTGAAGCTACATGTCCAGTCTGCTTACTTCCCTGGATGGTCTAGCCCTGCCTTGCTGCAGCCCTAGCCTAGGTAGCACTCAAGAGCTGTCCCCTGAAGGAGTCCTTGGGCCCAGCCATCCTGTCACTAGCCTGTACCCAAAGGGTGGTCTTCTTTTATCTCTGGAAGGTGAGGAGTATTTTTTAACCCTCTTCCACTTTGGAAAATGTCACTGTGAGAAAAGCCAGTACACTTCCCTTGCCCCCACCTGCTCACCAGATCCCAGGCAGGAAAGCCCCTGTCTGTTTTTGGCAGGGCCTACCTTTTGGTATACTTTTGTGAAAGTGGATGGTTGGGAGCAGGGCTGAAAGGCTTCCCATTAACCAGGGATCTCCTTTTATCCTCTGGGTCAAACCTGAGATGGGAGGCTACTGAACAATGCCCCTTAGAAATCTGGTCCTGGCTTGGGTCTGAGTCTAAGCAGAGAGGACCACTTCTTAGCTGATTCAGGCTTACCCAGCCCCAACCTGCTCGGGGTATCCTCAAGGTGCTGAATTCATGGTCCAGCCTGACAGGTGCCTGACACTCAGCCTAGTTTCTGGTTCCTGGCCCCTCTCTCATTGGCTGGGAAACCTTAGGTCACACCACAGAGGACAACACTGCTGGGTTTTACATGAGGTTATTAATAAACACCATTTTGGCATTTTCCTCTGGTTCCTGGGTTTTTCTTTGTCTACATTGGTGGACAAAAGTGGCCCAAGGACAGCTGCTCACACCTACTAGTGATTTCACCCAGACTGGAGAGGACGCCTTAAGGGCCTGGTAAACATGCCATGTTGTCTCCAAGGCCACCACGTCCTCATTAGGCGTGGAAAGGTCAGAGATGCTAAGGGATGGCAGCTGCCGCATGGCCCCGGCTCTGTGCCGCTCCTGTGCACTGTGTGTGTGACATCCACCCCCGGCCCCTTGTGTGCCAGTGTCTGCCCACAGTGGCCACCCCCAGCTGCGTGCCAGCCTGCTGAAGGGCGGGCAGAGTGCCTGCTGCAGCGCTGAGCTATTTTCAGAAGCTGCCAGATTTCATTTGGCAGTGAGAATATTGGGGAGGGGAGGAAGAGTGTTGCTGGAAGACTGTTTCTTGAATACTTCAGTAACAGAGCACCTTCATCCCTCAGGAACCCTTGCAGGCAGCCTCAAGGGGGCTCTCACTGTGACATTTCTCCCCCAGTTCCTATCTTGAAACCTCCCATTATTCTAAGAGCTCATCTGGTGCCTGCAGTGCTTCCTCCTTTGCCCCCTCCTCTCTCAGAGAATGGGGGAGGGTGTGGAGACGTTAGAAGGCAGGGGACAGGCAAGCACTCCTGAGATGTTATGTTGCTTCCCAGCTGCTGACCTTGGACAACTCCCTCAGTTTCCTTGGCCTAAGTGTCCTCAATTGTGTACTAGAGGTGATAGTGCCTACCTCATGGAGTCATCTGCGGATTTGGGCGGATGATATGTGTGAAGCACTTAGTGGGGTGCCAGGTGCATGGTTCATGCCCAACAATCATTAGCTACCCCTGCATCCTTAACCATCAGAAAAGAGAGAAGTACCTAGAGTTGTGAGGAAAGAGCAGTCCAGCCCCAAATTTACTCAGACTTTCCACCAACAAAACCAGGCTTTCTCCACCCATGGGGTTTCACTTCCAACAGCGGGCTCTCCAGAGAAGCATCATGTGGACCTCCTGGGCCTTGGTTCCAGTCTTGGCTTCAAAGAGGGTGGCTAGATAAATTCTGCCTAGAGTCTGTGGTTCAGGCCAACTCTCTCAGTGTACTAAGTCTAGTGAAATGCAAGTGGGATGCAGAGGTAGATAAAATTCATCTAGGTAGCTGCAAAGCTGCAGAGGTACAGATGGATGCCCCTCACTTGGCTACTTGGCTACTGCTGTGCCTGAGACGCTTTGCTGGGTGCGAGGAAAGTAGCAGTGAAAGCTTCAGATAGGGGTCTCCCCTTCGGGTGTTTACATCTATGAGGAAGAGGACAAAAATAAGCATTGAATTACTATCTTGATGCAGTGTGACGGAAGGATGTAGCTCTAGGAAAAGAGGGTATTGGGGCAGTTTTAAGTCAGAGGAAGAATTCATGTACCCCAATGGCTAGGAAAGGTACCTGATAGTTGCAAGAATCATGGAAGAATTCATGCACCCCAATGGCTAGGAAGGGTACCTTAGTTGCTAGGTTAAAGGCAGAACTGAAGGTGCTGATGCCTAGGGGACAAAAGGACTCTGGACTCTAGGATTCTGTTTGCCTCTCCCCACCATCCCCAGATTCTCCACCACAGGCAAGACCAGAGCTGGGTAAGTTCTAGGCCAGGAGGTCATCTGTTCAGGTATCTATGTGCCAGTCTCAGGGAAGGATTCTTATTGGTCACACTTGGCCCTTTGCTGTTGTGGGTTAGGAGAAATGCCCTCTGTTACTAGGTGAGAAAGGGGGTACAGCAGAGGAGGGGATGGAAGGATTATCCCCCTTATCTCACATCTATTTGGCCACTTCCAAGAGCCCATGAGGAGCCTGGCCCAAAGATAAGCCCCGTTCAGGGCCTGGCTCCCTAATCTTGGGCATTAGGGGTAGGTCTCACAAGCCAGGGCTAGGAGGCTGGATGCCTGGCCAAGTCACACTTCTCTTGGAGCCTCAGTGTGGCTGTCTGTAAAACGGAAGCAAATCCCAGACAATTACCTAATCTATCAGCTAAGCTAAGAAGCCAAGCAGCAACATCTGCCCAATAGCTAGTCCAGACACTGGCATTTGCATGGCTCCATGGTGGCTTTCCTGGAAGCTGTCAGTAAATAATACCATTAGAGGTATGTTCATACATGTTCATGTGTGAGTGCATGTGTATGACACATCTCTTCCCAATTATGCTCCCCCTGGCCTAGTTAACAGCCCTTGACTCTGTCCTCTGAACCTGATGCTGGCTGGTTCCCAAGAGCCTGCCTCATTGTTATTCTAAACCAGCCCCTCTCTGCCCTGATTCAGCCCCTTCACTGCAGCATCAGAATTGAGCCTCAAAGTGCAGCCTGCTACAGTCTCCATGGGGGTTCTCAATGCTTCTATGCCTGCTTCAAACTCTCCCTGGCAGGCATGGGGTTGGGGAAGGTCAGGCCATGTGTGGCTGTCTCTAGACTTGGCTGCCATGGGCATCCCCTAGTGGGTCCTCTCTGGCCTGTAAGCCCAACAGGGTACAATTTTTCCTATTTTTTGGCTGGGCAGCCAGCATGCTTACCTCTTGGAATCAAGGCCAATAGGCAGGAAGGGTTTGGGAAGCCCAATTCCTATCCAGTGAGGATGACAGAATAAAGTTGTCTAGAGCCTAGAGCTTTGATTTACATGAGGCATTGGGCAGGCTGTTTTTTTTTTTTTTTTGAGATGTAGTCTTAATATGCCACCCTCAATAGAGAGCTGTGGAATCACAGCTCACAGCAACCTCGAACTCTTGGGCTTAAGAGTTTCTCTTGCCTCAGCCTCCCAAGTAGCTGGGACCATAGGTGCTTGCCACAATGCCCGGCTATTATTTTGTTATAGTTGTCATTGTTGTTTAGATGGCCTGGGCCAGGTTCAAACCCACCAGCCTAGGTGTATGTGGCCGGTGCCACAACCACTGTTCTATGGGCACCAACCTCTTATTTTTGAGGATCTGTATTATAAAATGAGATGTTCGTTAAACAGTCAGGTAATTCTAGCATCATTGACGGATGTGTTACCACCAGTTGGATTGTGAGGAATGCTCTTTGGTCTCAGGCAGATCATGCACTTTGCTAGGCCTTAGTTTTCTTATCTGTTAAATGGAGTAACCCACAGAGGGTGGGTCAAAGCTGTGATGGAATAGGAGGGGGGCAGCTGAGCCCAAAGGCCTTTGTCACCAACATAGCCCAAGTGTCTGCTAGGTGATATGTCAGCTAAGCAGCATTCTGCCAGTTGTATCCTCTTTCTGCTTCCCCTGACCAGAAGAAAGCTGCTGCTAACTCAAGGGAACAAGTTCCCTGGGACTCAGAGGAGCTGGCTATAGGCCAGACAGGTTAATTGGGGTGTAGGCCTCCTGCTGGTCACTTAGGTAAGTATTCATTCAGTGGACACCTGCTGTGTGCCAGTCTAAAGGAGCTGTAGGATGGGGGGAAAGACCACATCATATCGAACAATTGCCATTTACTGAGTGCCTACTGTGTGCAGAATCATCTCACTTAGTCCTCACATTCCCATCTTATAGATGGAGAATCTGAGCCCTAGGTTCGTAGCCATTGCCCTCTGTGCCAGAGAAAGGAAATGCTGTTTTAGGGTGTGGGCAGTCCCAGAAGGCTTCCCAGGGGTGGTGACAATGTGAATTCAATAGGAAAACCAGATTTAGTTAGACAAAGATTTAGGGAATGGGCATTCTAGCTGATAGGCAAAAGATAAGGTAAGTCACTCTGTGTAAAGAATGAAGAACAAGTCCATGAATTCCCTCCTCCCCACATCCACCTCTGTCTACCCTGAAGATACACCTAGCTTTTTGTTAGGCCTCATGATCACCATTTTACAGATGGGAAACCAAGGCTCAGAGTGGCAGGATTCATGGCTGGTGAGGACAGAAAGCAGGCATGGCAAAATGACTTCAAGTTGTTCTTTCTCCCACTGTTCCTGTCCTCAGCGATAGTCCAGACTCCATGGACATAGACAGAGAACAGCTGCCTTCATTATCTGGCAGCCTGCAACCAGATATGACAGAGTGGTCATGGCTGTCTTAGGCAAGTTTGCTGATGGGGAGTTCACACTGAAAGGTGGGGCAAAGAGAAGGTGGTGGAATGAGGAGGAGGCAGCAAGAGAGGCATTGGGGAGCCTGCCTTATCCTAAAGATTCTGCCTCTGCTGCAAGGGCTATGAATAAAGCAAATTATGGCCCCATTCTGACACTTAGTCTTGATCTGTGTTTACAGCAAGCCAGGAAGCAATCAATCCTCAGACCTGGCAGAGATTCTCTGTGTAGGAATGAGGCAAGCTCCTAGATGCAGGGACCCACTCCAGCCCAATGGATGGGACATTGACTTATGGGTCATGTTTTCATAACCGAGGCTACTGGAACTGAATACAGGGTCTTAGGGCTCACTGAGAAATGCCAGGTGGGTGAGGGGCTGGGCTAAGCCTGCTCTAGTTATGCTTTGGAGCCCACATTTTGAGTACCTAGTGTGTGCTAGATATGTCTTGCAAATGGCTTTGTTTACCATTCAATTCTTTTTTTTTTTTTATAATTTTATTGAATCATAATTGTGTACATTGGTGCAATCATAGGGCATGATGTCCTTCATATACATTCAGAAATATTTTGATTGTACGGTTACAGATAGCCTTCATGGCATTTTCTTGATCACTATATAAAGACATTGATACTCTACCTTTAATAAGTTTCACTAGTACCCTGCTAAGATGCACCGTAGGTGTGATCCCACTAATTGCCCTCCCTCCACCCAACCTCCCCCCTC
>CAUYON010119061.1:0-26391 GCA_963573935.1 Arctocebus calabarensis
TCATATGAAACCTTTAAATTAGCTTCATAGTAGGGCTGAGTACATTGGATACTTTTTCTTCCATTCTTGGGATACTTTGCTAAGAAGAATATGTTCCAGCTCCATCCATGTCTTTTTCTCTTGTAGAAAGTAAGACATGAATACAAAATGTACGTTAACACAGTTTTCTCTGAAAGATGCTGAACCAACAGTGTTTAAAATCATAACAGAGATTAATGCTAAAAAGAACCATTCCATGACAAATCAGAATATGAAATGTAATTTGGATTGTAAAGTAAATCATTATTTTATATCTGACAAGTCTGTAATGGAACAACTGTCCTGAAAATAATATGCCAACCATTGGCTCCCACTTACAGACTTACACATCTGTTTTGTTTTGTTTTTTCCAGCTCTGTCTGCTAGCTTTCCTCCAGGAAATTTCTCTGTACATTGGTGATTGTCCTGTAGACTCTGTTTCTCTGTCATGATACTATATATTAATTTGCCATTATCTTAACTTGAATGATTTATATGCTTGGCCAGAAGAGCCATTTAGAATGTCTACATATATGTTTGAACAGCAAATTTCTTTTTTTTATTTCAGAGTAATATGAGGGTACAAAGGAATTTCTTTAGAAAGGTAGAACGATGAATGCCTGGCAGTGATGTTCACAGTACACATGAGCTTGCGTGTTGCTTTTCAAGGAGAGAAGATGGTGTGCCACAATCTCAGATGAACTCTGATTTTAAGATTCTGATTTTTTGACAATTCACAGAATTAAATGACTAGAAAATGGCAGAGTTTAAAATAACTTTCATGACTGTTTCTAAATTATATTTGATGAGACCCAAGATAATTTTCCACATAATTCTTAGTAGTTGTCAGCCACCTGTCATTCTCCTTTATGTATTTTCATTTTTTCAATAACTATTACATAGAAGACACACAATGGCTATTATTTGAAAGGGAGAAGGAAAGAAAGAGATGAAAGAGAGAGAGAAAAGAAGGAAGGAAAGGAGGGAGGGAAGGAAGAAGGGAGGGAAGGGAGGGGAGGGAAGAAAAGAAATAGTCTGTATTTTTAGTAAAATGTTGGTCTTATCTAATTGCTATCTCTTTTTTAAATTTTATATAATGACTTACTTTTCAAGAGAAAGTATGGCTTGATAAAAAATAATCCATTGAATGATCTTCAAATAATTAACATTCTGCTAAATATTTGGGATCCAGTTTTCTGTATTGCTTCATTTACCATAGATATTGTTAAATATTAGGAGAAATGAAAGTGTATTTAATTGTTTAAATAATGAAATATTGAAAAACTACATTTGGAATTGATAATTTTCTGGAGAAATAAACATAAATGTCTTTTTTTTCTTTTTTATTATTAATCATAGCTGTGCACATTAGTGCAATCATGGGGAATGTCTTATGTTTTAAGGGTCTTTCTTTAAACAAAAAACAAAACATACTAAATATCTTATTTTGAGTTATAAAATAAACTTTTACATTTTGAATTTTAGGTATAGAAGAAAATCTAATTTTGTTAAATAATGTGCATTATAAAGCAATTGTTGTTAATAATTACTTGTCAAAAATCTCATTAATGCCGTCATTAGTATTGTCATTAACAAATTCCAGATTTGTAACTTATTACAGGAAATAGTCTCTCTTTCCCTCCCTTCCTCTATCCCCAGCATTTGCCATTTTTCATTTTGTTTTTAATTGTTGGATAAATCCCATTCATTACAAGGAAATCACATGGAGACCTGTCACTGTGATTAATAAGCCTCTTAGGTGATACTTTGGTGATAAGAATCAAGAATCTGGTTCAGGGTAAATCAAGTAGTTAAATGAGGTCTACTTATACTTATTCCATTAAACTTAATTATTTGTCAAGAATATCCATTGGTAAATACATCTCAATTTCAAACAATGAAGAGAAACTCAGAATCCATCAACATTTTGAGTAATATATCATTAATGGAAATACAATGTCCCCCAAAAATCACACTGACCTCACAATCAAGTATTGAAACTAAAAAGTAATCACTTTTCCCAATGGAAGTGTGAATGGGGCACACAATTTATCATTTTACTGTCTTTCTTTTGTCATTCATTTAATGTATATGTTTCTATAATTTATATAAAAATCTTACTTTTGCCTTTTAAGGTTCTATAACATAGAATTTTTAAAAATTAATCTTAACAACTCGTTTCTTTATCCAAATAAACTACACCATACTCCCCACACAGTTTTCTGCTGTTCCACAACCATCCCCTTCACAAAGACTGACCAATCTTTAATAAACATTAAATTTATAAACACCTTAACTTGGGAAATATGTAGCAAAAAAGAATAAAGTCCACAAACTACAGTTATTTGGCAAGTACACAAACTACCAGTTTGAGCAAATCCAATCTACTTAATTGATATGTTTGAAGTGGTAATTTTTCTAACTAAATTTAATTAAGCAATAGGTAATATATTTATTCCCTTGACAAAGATGACAAGTGTGGTATTGGTATGAGTAAGAACGAAGAACATAATTTCCAGTTATATTCTTATTCCGCTCATCAAAGCTCACAGAATAGGTAAGTTTCTGCCAACCCAATGACCTTAGGATAATGTGATGGAAGGCAGAGTGGGCTGAAATCTTCCAGTAGTTCACTTTATTTCCTTCAGGAAAATATGTAGGGAGATATGGGTAGAAATCCTAAAATACAGAAAGCTGAGCATTTCTGACCTTTACCAAGTGATTTTGATGTCCACGTGCTGAATATTTACATTGATCATATTGTGTTTGCATTTATTGTCCACACTTCCAGTCCAATGCTTCCCATTTGTCCAGGCATTTTAGTTCCAGGCCAGACTCCGGCTGCATCACCAGTTGAAAGAGCATCAGGTCACCTGTGCTTTTCATTTGACGGTGCTGGCCTTGAAATCCCCATTTGTCCCTGAGGTGAAAACCACTCCCAGGTACCACTCTTGCCATGGAGACTGCTAACTAAAAGCCAAACATTTGTTCTGTTCCCCAATCCCTGGGAAGCACTTGGGCCACTTGTCACACAACCCCACACCAGAGTGATAACCAGGGTCAGCAGCTTCCCACTCCTGGTGCAGAGACCAAGGAGGGATGCTTCCCAACACCACTGGGGTGCCCAGCCACTAGGCCATCCCCCTGCCATCCCGACAAGCCTTGGCTGTCCACAGATGTTCTGCATGATGGAAAACCTCCCACTTTTCTACTACCTATGTATTTATTTACTAGACATGTCATTTACTAAAAGGCTACTTTTATTTTTTTTGAGATAAGGTCTCTTTCTGTTGCCTGAGCTAAAGTGCAATGGCTTCGTCATAGCCTACTACAACTTCAAACTCCTAGGCTCAAGGGATCCTCCTGCCTCAGCCTCCCCAGTAACTGCTGGGACTATAGGAGGTGTGCACGACCATACCTTGCTAATTTTTATATTTTATTTAGAGACAGAGATCTCTCTATTTTTCTCAGGCTGGTCTCCATCTCCTAACCTCAAATGATCTTCCAGCTTGGGCCTTTCCAAGTGCTAGGATTAGCCACCAGACTGACGAAAGGCTAGTTTATTTTGCTATCACTTAATATTAATATTATTGAATACTGTAATTCTATTATATTAACTCTAAGTGTAAATAGATTTATTTTCAAAGCTATGAATTCTATATATTTAAAAATCAAAAAATGGCAATTCTCAAATGCTTTGTGCATATACATATGTGGTCTATATTAAAGCTTCACTGTATATATTCATAAATAATTTATTTTGAAACTGTCCTATATTTATCCTAGACTCTAATGGGGTTGTGATAAATAATAAACCATTTAGTTAACTGATTCATATTTCATCACAGGGTTAAAGAATAAATAATTCACATTTATCAAGCAATCTGAAATGATGGCAAATATCACAAAATCATGACATTTTTATTACTAACAAAATAAAGTAGTTTTCTTCTGAATATAGTATTACAGATCTGATTTCTATAATTTTCCATAGATTTCTTCATAAGGATAAAATATATATGTTAAATAAATAAAGTCTATAGTTTTTCTTAACTCCAAGTTATAAATCTCTGGAATAAATATGACTATTTTACAAACATTTCCCCAATTCAATATAAATTGAAATGACATTTCATAAAAGGAATTTTAACAAACACCCTCATTATCTTTCAATCTTCTAACTTTAAATTAATACCTGGCCTCCATAGCTGCCTCTATATGTTTATTCCTTCATTCAGGCATTCAATCTATAGTCATTTTCAGGTACAGTCAGGTTCTACCTGTTACCTAGTAATCAGACATCCCATAATAGTGGGAAAAAGCATGTCACCATGTAGTAGGAGAATGGGCTTTATTGTGGTAGCTGGAACATTTAAAGTAGCATTCCAGGCTGGGCATAGCGTCTCATGTCTATACTAATCTTAGCACGTTGGGAGGCTGAGGTGGAAGGATCACTTGAGGTCAGGAATTTGAGACCAGCGTTGGTAACAGAGCCAGTCCCCATCTCAAAAACTTAGCCAGTGTGATGGCACATACCTACAGATCCAGCTACTCTGGAGTTTGAGGCAGAAGCATTGCTTGAGCCCAGGAGTTTGAAGTTGCACTGAGCTATGATCACACTACTGCACTCTAGCTCAGGTGACAGAATGAGATGATAAAGCAGTGGTTTTCAACCTTCCTAATGCTGCAACCCTTTAATACAGTTCCTCAAGTTGTGGTGACTCCCAACCATAAAATTATTTTCATTGCTACTTCATAACTGTAATTTTGCTACTGTTATGAATCATAATGTAAATATCTGATATGCAGGAGAATCCCAAAGGGGTCATGACCCATAGGTTGAGAACCGCTGCAATAGATAGATAAACAGATAGAGCAGTAAAGAAGAAAACAGTGATATAAGAGAAAATTTATATATATGTGATAGTAAGGAATTTATATCCTTACTAAAATCCTTACTTATATCCTTACTAAAACCATGATATAAGAGAAAATTTATATATATGAGATAGTATGTAGTATAGTATGTAGATAGATAGATAGATGTCCATAAAGTTCATGTATAATTTTAAATTGTCAAATATATATATATATATATGAAAAAATTGGGAAATATATATATGTATATATATATATGAAAAAAACAAGGCAACTTGTTTTCATAGTAGCAAAGAATAGGGCTTGCTTCATAGACATTGGAATTGGGTGATCATTTGAACCTAATCCACATGATCCAGTGTCCCACTATTAATATGATACTGCTTCTTTCTCTGCCTATATTAGTTAAGATTCTCCAGGGAAACAACTTAGGAAATGTGTATATATGGAAATTTATTATGGAATTAGCTGATGCAATTATGGAGACCAGAAAGTCCCACGATACATTGCCTACAAGCTGGAGAACAGAGCTGGTGGTGTAATTCAGCTCATGGCCTGAAAAGGAGGGCAGGGAGTGCCATTGGTACAGTGGTTCTCAACCTGTGGGAACTGTATTGAAGGGCCGAGGCATTAGGAAAGTGGAGAAGCACTGCATTAGTATAAGTCCCAACATCCCAAGGGCTGAGAAACAGGAGTTTTAAACTCCAAGGGCAGGTGAAGATGAATGTCCCAGCTCAGAAGGAGAGGAAAAAGTTCTCTCTTCCTCTATCATTTGGGTCTGTTCAGATCCTGAAAGGATTGGATCGTGCCCACCCACATTGGTGAGGGTGAATCCTCTTTACTCAGAGTACTGATTCAAATGCCACTCTCTTCTGGCAACCCCCAGAAATAATGTTTTCCCATCTATCTGGGCATCCCTTAGGCCAGTCGAATGACACATAATTGTCACCATCACACTGCCTATCACCTTCCTTTTCCCTCTGCTAGCTGACTTCTTCACCATTTCCTCTGTATGTTTGCTTGAGTGTGATCCAGAAAGATAGAAATTCTAGCCTAGGGATCGAATCAATTTCAAAACATATTGAAAATAACATGAGAAAACAAATGAGAAGTTCTAATGGGAAATATATATTTGTTCATTCCAGAGTTATTCAAGCATAGTGGAGCCCTTTTTCTAAGCAAGGTCTATTAACATCCTGCAAAACTAACATACGAAATTAACTTGTGTTTGGGAAATGTTCTCTTATCTCATAGTTTTCTTCTTTACTGCTTTATTTATCCTTAAAAGAAAGCAATCAGTAATTACTTGTTAATTGCATTTAGCATCACAGGTACACAATTATTCCACCAAAGTTCACCTTCACCTGAATCTTTAAATTTCTTTGTAATCATACATACTATGGCATGTTATATAAGTTATATATCAGTCTCATGTTCAGAAACTACTCATTTGCCACTATACTTCAATAGTCGGCTAAGCCTTATTGGAGTCAAAAGAATCTTGTGGGATCACAGAACATAATCTAAATAAGCAAACTTCAAAAAAAGTAATGAAACTCCAGTTGACTCTAATGGAATAAATCCTAGTTCATGTAATAATTACTATATTAAAAGGGAGGTCTGTGATAATCCATATCAAAAAAGTTGCTTGGAAAGTCAAATAAAGTATTTACTTGACAAAAAAATCTGGCCCAGCTTTATAACATAACCAATTTAAATTACAATTAAATTATATTTTAACTTGATTCTAACTACTAAGAGGAAAAAGAAAAGACAAGGACCAGACTCTTACATTCACATGAGGCCAATGTCAGAAAGAGCTATAAGGAAACATCAAGTGTGGACCTTGAAAGTTTGAACAAAAAGTGCTGGGGAAGCCAATAACCAGGGAAATATTTCAAGCTCTGGCAAGTTCACACTAGCCTGTGAACTTCAGTTTCCCCAACATTCAATTCTGTTGACGTGCTTTCAAATAGCCTCCAAGTCACATCTGAAAACTCCAAAGATTTGAATGTCCCAAATGTTTGTTCTAGTTGCCCCAGAGTCCTGCCTGGGTCCCTCTGGACAAGGTCCCCTGGGCAGGTTCCCCTGGTTTGCAGCATGCCGGGATTCTTCAATCTGAAAGTAGGCATCCCCAGGCCCAGGACTAACTCAGCTTGTTTTCATTTTCAATTTGAGATTTTGTATTCTGCATTGCTCCTAAATCATTTAAGGAAGCTCAAACAGCTTTTCCACTTTTCAAACTTCCCAGGTCAAGTATAAGTCTGATTATGCCCACTGGGCACTCAGTAAATGTGGGGGGAGTAGACTGTTCTCCTATTCCCAATATAAAAAGGAATGAAATATATAACTTCAAGCAGTATGCACAATACTTTCTGCAATTGGAAGACTTTATTAAAAAAGAAAAAATAAATAACCATAACTGCCTGTTTATGGAATAATGATTTAGCTAAAAAATTTAATTTGTAAAAGAGAATTGGAAAATGCTTTGTGGGAGAGGGGGGAAAAAAGCTGATTAGCTGTACACTTGAAATCATTTGCATAATTCTCTGTTTTTATACTTTGCATTTTAATAGATTCAAAGCAAAAACCATTATCTCCGAAATTCTATAGTTCCAGGCTGCAGAGTGTGCAGGAATGATTATAAAGCATTGGAAATCAGAACAGGCCACTCCTGCAAGAGAAAAGGAAAGTGGGGAAGCTAAAGTTTGTATTGCACTAAGATGACCCCCAGGAAGCCCAGAGGCTGAGCACCTGGGGATTGAGATGTTCTCTACAAGAATTAAGAGAAAAGGCATTTCAAAAGACAGAAGTAGATGTTCTTCTGCAAAGATAAGTGCTTAAGGGTTTAATTTTGAGTTTGAAATGGACCAACATCAGAAGGTAGCGTCCTCCACAGGCTTGGGAACAGGCAGAGTTAAAGGGTTTCAGCCTAAGCTCCAAACAATGGCGTTTAGAGAAGGCACTGGCTCTGAAAAACAATCCACAATGACAGATTCAAGCATATCCTGAAAGTGTCCCAAAACACTGTCACAACACAGTGGAAACTGTAAACCAATTCTACAGAGCCATGATCGTTAGAAGAATATTGTTTCTCTAGTGGGAAGGCCTTCCTTTCTTGGTATAAGTCACATGAAAAGAAAAAGCAAGAGAAAGACTTCAAGAAATTTAGAGATTAATAAATCTAGGCTCAGTATCTATGGAGAGAGAAGTCACATATTCATACACGCACACGTGCGCACATATTAGAAGGGGGTGAGATGGGGATCAACAGAGCACTGAATCATTCTAGGAAGCAAGAGCAGTGCACAGAGGAAGAGGAAGGGAGCTCTGTCACCTAAAAATCAGGGGGAAAGTGTGGCTTTCCTGGAGAAAGGCAAGAAGAGGCAACGTTAACTCCCAAAAAGGTCTTGTCCCACACCCTTGAAGTAAAGACATAAGAACAATTTTCTTTCTACCATTCTGACCAATAACTCAATTTGTATTTTCTTAGGGGGTAGAAATTGAGAAATACCTACTAAAATCATAAAAACAAAGAAAAAAACAAATAGCTAAAGGAAAAGATGAGAAAAGAAAGGACCACTTGACTGGAACCCTCACAGTCTGACCATTAACTCTCGGTCACCTCCAGCCCTGCCAAACCCTTACCTCACTTCATATTTTTGCAAACTCTACCCTGTCTTCTAACAGGAGTTTTACCTTCCAATTATGGCTCCTGCCTAAAGCCTAGTTTCTCTTTTTTTTTTTCTTTGATTTTTTTTATTAAGTCATTTGTATATAGATCATGAATACATTTATGCCAAGCCTTGTTTTTCTTGAAGATACACAAGCACACATAAAAGAAAGATATTTTTTCTTCTCCAAGATAAGGAAATGAAACAAATATTATAAACAAAAGGAAACCCAAAGAAATTCCAGAGTACTGAACATTTTTACTCATCACTCTCCTACGCCAGCCTTAATTTCTGTGCTCTATGCTTGACCCAAAGAATGTGACTTCTCCAAGTTTTGGTTTCTTCATCCATAAAAATATAAAAATACATCAATATTTACATAAGAATATAAAAAGCATTTTTCAAAAACTGAAAAGGTACAGTTAAGACTCAGTGAAATGATAGTAATAAAACCAACTAGGTCAGGGCTCATTAAGTTGTTTTTTTGTTTTTTTTTTGAGACAGGGTCTCGCTCTTGCTCAGGCTGGTCTTGAACCTATGATCTCAGACAATCCACCCATCTCAGCCTCCCAAGTGCTGAGATTACAGGCATGAGCTACCATGGCCAGCAAGGCTCAAAGTATTAGTGGGTTTTTTTTAATTATCTACTCTAAGATAAGGTTGCCTCATACAGGGCACCCCATAAAACTTGAATGACAGATAAATAGGAAATAATTTTTTTGTTATGAGTAGGTCCCAATTGTTGCATGTATTTTTTATTTGCTAAATCTGGCAATCCTACCCTCCAGAAAACAGAAGACAGTTTGGGATAGTGAAACTAAAAATAATCCAATATTTAAATCCTAGCCCCGGCTGCTTCAAATATTGTATATGACTTGTAAAATGTACCTCATTTCCATTTTAAATGTTCCCAACACAAGGAAATGATAAATGAAGTTATAGATATGGTGATAATTGTGACTTGATCACTACACATTATATGCATCAAAATGTCACATTATGTAAGCCATAAATAAATGCAACTGCTATATGTCAACTTAAAAAAATAATACTAAACAAGTACTTTAACTACGAGCTGAAACAACTACTTTCCACCTACGAGCTGAAATAATTATCATTAAGGCCTCTTTCAAAACCAAAATTACATAAATGCATGAGAACTATTGAATATTGATAGACCCTCTCATTGTCTCAAGTTATAAACTGTTTAATATTAAAACAAATCCCACAAAACTCCTTGTTGCAATAAGCTACCAGGGCTGGGAAAATGCCCCAGTGGGAGCCTGGGATGTGGGTAAGGACATGGAAAAAGCAAAGGCATCAAAGAAAAATAAGTTATGCTTGCATGAACTTTAGCGATCAGAGAATTTTGAAGATGTTTTTATTTTGGTATATTCATAAGTTTGAGTTTTACCATTTTGTATGTTTTGGATTAATTTTGTATAAGGCATGACAATATTTTAAGCTCCTCTAAAGGTTTTAGCACAGGCCTAGGTATGAGACCTTGTAAAGGAACTGCTCAGAGAGAAACAAGTAATAATATGCCCAGAAGAACTTGAAAGAAACAATGAGGGTGGTCTAGAGACGAGCTCAGAGAAGTCCTCATGGGAAAGACCTTAAATAGGATGCACGCTGCATCTCAAAATTGTTCAGTAAGGAAAGCATAGGCTTCAAGGTGAAGTTTATGACACAGATATGAGGCATCCAGATATGAGGCATCAGCTTTCTCTTTTAACTCCAGGGGAGTTTTCATACCATAATTTGGTACCATAATGGCTAAACCACAGGTGACCAAAAGATGTTCTTTGGTAACCCAATATTCATGATCTCTAGTTGAAGTGACACATC
Source organism: Arctocebus calabarensis (assembly GCA_963573935.1). NCBI lineage: Eukaryota > Metazoa > Chordata > Mammalia > Primates > Lorisidae > Arctocebus > Arctocebus calabarensis. Next base: position 10,419 of record CAUYON010119061.1, read on the forward strand.
GTTTCCACTAATACCATGTTTTCATGTACAAGACTCATGCAAAAACCACCAGCTGGGGATAGAAGATGAATAAGGCTCTGTCCTCAGGGGCCACTGATCAAGAAGAGAGGATCTGCCTATAAACATGATGGTGTTAGAGGGAGATGGGGGGCAAGACCTCCATGAATGGAGGATTTCCTGACTCCTGAACAGAAAGACCATCACAGAGAAGGTAACACACGAGCAGAGGCTTCACTGAAGAAAGGAGGCAGCCACAGAGGGGCTACATTCTAAAAGCAAAGAACTGAATGTTGAAAGCACAAAAGCCTGAAATAAGAGAGTTTCAGAGAGCGGTTAGAACAGTATTTCACTCAATATACCAGGGAAACTCTACAGAGGGAAAGAGGCAGAGAACAAAGGACAGAGTAGTGAGGGGCTGTGTATGTGGGTCATTATGAAAGTTTTGAGATATACAAAAAAATAAGAGATGTAAAAAAATTAGGCCAAGTACAGTGGCTCGTGCATGTAATCCTAGCACTCTGAGAGGCCAAGGGGGAATGATTGCTTCAGCTTAGGAGTTTGAGAATAGCCTGAGCAAAAGCGACCCTGACCCTGTCTCTAAAAATAGTCAGGCATAGTGGCAGGTGCCTGTAGTCCCAGCTACTTGGAAGGCTGAGGCAAGAGGATGGCTTGAGCCCAAGAGTTTGAGGTTGCTGTGAACTATAACATCACGGCATTATATCGAGGGTGACAAAGTGAGACTAGCTCAGAAAAGAAAGAGAGAAAGATGGAAGGAGGGAGAGAGGGAGGGAGGGAAGGGAGGAAGGGAGGAAGGGCGGAGAGGAAGGGTGGAAGGAAGGAAGGAGAAAATCCACGCTAATGTAAACCAATGGAGCCCTCCCAGCAATGCTGATAAGCCAAGCAAGTTGAAACTTGCACAGGTGAGTCAGAATAGAAGACACTGTCAACAGTGTTTCTTGGAAGTGAAGTAACAAACCATAGCTTGGCGCCCGCAGCACAGTGGTTATAATGCCAGTCATACACCAAACTTGGTGGGTTTGAACCAGGCCCAGGCCAGCTAAACAACAATGACAACTACAACAACAACAAAAAATAGCCAGGCATTGTGGCAGGAGCCTATAGTCACAGCTACTTGGGAGGTGGAGGCAAGAGAATTGCTTAAGCAAGAGAGTTTGAGATTGCTGTGAGCTATGACGCTACAGCACTCTACCGAGGGTAACATAATGAAACTCTGTCTAAAATAAAATAATGAACCATGACATAATCTGTCTCAAAACTTTCACAATAACCCATCTACATCAAGTCTACATGTTCAGCTTTTATGCTGTGCGAAATAAGGAGTCATTAATAACTTTACCTGGGGGCAGCACCTGTGGCTCAAGGATTAGGGCGCGGCCCCATATGCTGGAGGTGGCATGTTCAAACCTGGCCCCAGCCAAAAAACTGCAACAAAATAAATAAATAAATAAATAACTTTACCTGGGGAATGATTGAAAAATACTAAGTGTATAATACAGTAATTAAGGAGAAGAAACTGTCACAGACTATATTCTAAGATTATTCTTGCCCTCTGTGTCAAAATAAAATGAGAGGATAAAATGAATGGCATATATACATTTCTACTTAGGCATAATCTTTCCTATGAAATAGTAGTAGTTCTTTTGGTGAGAAAAAAAAGCTGAGATTTTTTTTCTATGTGTTCTTCTGTATTTTTACATGTTCATTGTAAAAAATTCAAATTGTGAATATGCATGTATAGGACGTTAAAATCTTATTCGTGTCCCCAAATGGATTTTGATACTTGGCATTTTTGTGTATGTTGGGTAGTTGGTATTCGTTATTACAAATACTACAGGAAGAAACATTCTCATGTGCATGCATATTCTGATAAAATTTGTATTTCTAAGAAGTTATGTTGCCGGATTGAAATGGATACAAATGGGCGGATTTGAAGAAGTTATGTTGCCGGATTGAAATGGATACAATCCATTTGAATGGATACAAATTTTGATGCAAAGTTGCCTTTCAAAAAATGTAATAATTTAGATACCACCAGCATTCTAGGAGAGTGCCTGGTCCTCATATCTTTCTCAACACTGAGCAATACTTTTGTTTTTAATAACAAAATTCTTATTCTTGAATTGAAAGATGACAAATTCTTATTCTTTTGCAAATAAAGCGAAATTCAGCCCAGAACTTCATTTGATAAACACCTTTTGAATGACTACGACATTTGTGTTACACAACTAAGGATTTTTAGGGCATATAAAGCTGAGCAAGCTATGCCTCTCATCCTAGAAAACTCAAACTGAAGAGCCAGTGCAGACGATCAATATAAGGTAAAACACAGTAAATAACCTAATAGTGTGAACATCCAGCCAATCAAAGGAAGAAACAATTCCTTGCTGAGAAATCAGGGAAGGCTTTATGGAAGAATTTTTTTATCTTTTTCTTAAATATTGGCAAAGATGAATGCTCATCACTCTCCTAGGCGTACTGAACATCACAAACCACAAATGCTGAACAGACAAGCTCAAAACGTGTATGAGCAACAGTAAGGAGTTTCCTGGGCCTGGGAAGCATTATAGACTGACCCCAAGCTTCCTGTTGACAAGAAGCCCCTGGGAAATCAACTTGAGTCCCTGCTATGCTATGTGCCCCAGAATCCAGTTCATGAAGTTTCTTGCCCTTTACCACTCACTTTGAATTGCATCATTCATTTTTTTTTTTTTGTCATTAAAACTTGTAGACTCTTTAAAACTAGCACTCTTCTTATAAGGCCCATAAAGAATAATTTTTTTCTTTTTGTACAACCATGACATAATATAGATTCTTAATGTAGAAATATTAGAAAAAGTAACCTATGGATTAGTTATGGAGAAATAAAGCCAGGTGTATGGTGTTTTTCTAAGAATATTCAAAGTGTTATTCAATATATACTCAATATATTCTATGTATATATTGATCCCATCATGACAGTGTGTTGATACACTAGACATCAAATAAATTTATGATTTTTCTCCAGCTCTTGCCTACTTTCCTTGCAAGTTGGTTGAGTGAAAAAGAGACTTCCTTCCCTAAAGCAATGGTTTCTACATGAAGTGTAAATCAAGCCAAAAAATTATTTTTCAGGTAAGATGATGTGAAGGTGCTATGTATTATATTGACCTTCACTGTGATCACCATTGTATAGGTTCTGTTCTGCAAAACCCACTTTTGTAGTACATAGCTTCCTCTTCTGACCTATCCCTACTTCATTCTTTTTGTGTTTGTTTTTGAAACAGTCTCACTCTGTTGTCCTGAATTGAATGCCATGGCATCATCATAGCTCACAGCATCTTCAAACTCTTGGGCTTGAGCAATCCTTTTGTTCCAGCTTCCCCAAGTAGCTGGGACTACAGGCATCTGTCACAATACCTGGCTAGTTTTTTTTCTACTTTTAGTAGAGATGGGAATCTCACTCTTGCTCAGGTTGGTCTTGAGCTCCTGGATTCAAGCAAACCACCTGTCTCAGCCTCCCAAAATGTTAGAATTACAGGCTTGAGCCACTGTGCTCAGTCCCCTATTTAGTTCTTGATAGCTAGGCCTAAGAAAACTTAATCCTGAGCAAAGTATTAACTCTGAGAGAAATTGTGTCTCTTCTAAAATACTTAAGCAATTACTTCCCATTAGCTTAACTAATGATTGGCTCAGCTAAGAAAATAGAGTAGCTTGAGAAATTATAGCTCAGGGCTAGGCTGGCTTTATTTAATTTGCCATTCAGGAGAACTAAACTCCTGGTTCTAACAAATCAAACTGTCACAGTTAAGCTTCAAAATCTGTTAGCAAGGGCTTCATAAATTAATTCTAGTACTTCTAAGAAATGCAGATAACTATAAGTCCTTCAACTGTTTCCCTAAATTATAGAAAGTTATGTTTTTCTGTGGGTCACCTGGGCATAGCTTTTACATTCCAGCAAGCAAACACCCGAGTGACTGGCTGAGAAGCAGCAGCCTTGTCTTCTGTACTCTTACCATCTCATCTCACAGCTTTGCAATCTCCCTATCTGAGTAGTATCTTTCGTCTCTACTTCTTGGCTAAAACACAGATTTTTTTCCTCCTAAATAAGAACAATGCAAAGAGTAGCACAGTCATAAGGAACCCAACAAGATGCAGGAATAATAGAAGAAAACCACCCAACCATTTACAGCAACTATCCTTCTCTTACTTCCAAATCTCACCAGCATCAGAGCAGGATCTTTGCTTCCAGCAAGCAGCATGCTTCCAGGTAAAAGAGAGAGGAGAGTGGCATGCTCACCTTCCGCTCTTAAACTCACCCACCCAATAATGAGGGGGTAGAGAGAAGCCAGGAGGGTGTAGTCATTGATATCCCTACAAATGGAAAAAAGCATCAAAAAACATTCCATATCTTCCAACACATTGGGGGGCTTTTGTTTTCTTAATCACTTTCTGCCAAGCACATACACATTCATACCAGGTCTTTGTGCCTAGTCATCTTATCCACCCAATCTAGATTTGACAAAATTCAAGTACTGCAAGGGACACTCAATGAAGTGTCTGAGTAAATGTTCATCAAATGCTCACCTAGTACCTAATATTAATAATACTTATCATTTACTTAGTGTGCATAGTGTATACTCATGTTATGACTCCACCAATTGCTTTACATGACTTATTTCATATTCCAAAGCCCATAATCTTGCATTAATTAGAATTATTTCGCTGAAAGCAAGAGAAAGTTATCCTGAAAAACTTAAATAGCAGAAGAATATCATAAGGATATAAGGATGTGAAGGCAACACTGAAGGATTTGGAAGAACAAGTGCCTAGGTGCCAAGAATTGGTAGAATGGTCGGGAATGACTGCATCAGGGGTACAGTGTGACCTCCTGGGGTGATGAAACAGTTTTGAGAGCACTGGTTGGTGTACAACATTATGAGCGTGCCCAGCACCACTGAATTGTTCACTTCAAAAGAGTTGATTGTTTATTATATGAATTTTATTACCTCACTAAAGTTTTTTAAATGAACTAGTACACTGTCATACAGGGTGCTGCCTCTGTGAGTAATCACCTCCAAGAACTTTCCAGAGTTTTTGACCTATGAAATTCTGGGAGAGAGTGTACGAATGACAGAATGCAGGTCAAGTACCATACTCGGGTACCGTGAGTGACAATCCTGCCAGGTCACATCCAATTGGGGTAATGGTAGTTCCCACAAACAAATATTGGAATGCTGTTTTAGAAAAAGAAGAATGGATATTGAGTGACAAAAAAACCTAAGATATGATCTCCAACAGCTCAATCACTATGATGTATTTCTTCCCTACTACTCGGGAATTGCGCAAGGCCTTAGAATTCATGAATAAATACAATGCAATCATTATTTTCAGTGATAGCAACAGATTTTGATACAAAATGAATCATATAAGTCACATGTAGAAAGTATAAAGCAGGAGTGCCAAACCTGAAGCCTGTGGACTGTGTGTGAATTTTGCGAGGACTTTTTAGCTTATGGTGTTCAATATCACAAAAAGTACATACGGATCTTTCTTTTTTTTCTGCTCATCAGTTTTCCTTAACGTTTGTGTATTTACAAACACTTGTGTGGCCCAAGACAGCACTTATGTTTCCAACACGTGTCTGAAAAAAAAAAAAAAGGTTGGCCATCCCTCTGTAAGTTTGCTGGTAACTGATAGAGTTGAAATTAAAGGTAAGAGAAGGGAGTGATTTTCTTGTTACTTGCAAATAAACTGTTTTAAGTGTTTTATCTGGGATGCTGTTTTCTCCTACGAAATTCAAAAAAAAAATTCTAGCACTTCTGTGAGTAGAAAGAAATGGAATGAAGAAAGGGCCGCGTTAACAGCATCCCTAAGTTAGAAAACCAGGACTTTGAAACGAGGCTGGGAGAGGTCATGCACTTACAAAATGAAGTGGTGTAGTCTTAACTTGAAGCAGCTGACCTATAAGGGAAGTGTTAAGGGATTATATAATTATACAGAACAGCATCAAAGGATCACACTGCACTGCCAGCTCCTGAGGTATTGGTTTGACTCAGCCTAAATATTAACTCAGAGCTAGAGTTTACACAAGGTAGAATCATCGCCAGGAGCTAGTGAGGAGTGAGCTTACATAAGTCTAGACAATGATATGTAGGTTTCTGACTGTGATTAGCCATAGGATATACAGACAGACGATAATTAAGCCCAGAACACAATGATCTGCTGCCCATAAGATGGCTCCTTGAGACCTGATGGACTACACGGATACAGCTACAGGACAGGTCACCAGTGCCCCAATTTGATAGCATCCACCCGAAGCGAAACTGAGCAATAGAGGGCGCCACCCAGGGGCCGGGACCTCACTGCTTACTCTTAAGGCAATGAGGATTCTACTGCCCCCGCCCTGGTAACAAGCGGAATCTCAATGTTCCTTGTCCCGATTGTGCCTCTGTTGCCCCAACTGAAAAGTGAGGAGGGTTGGGGAATGTGTATGGGGTCCCCTAAATATCACTTCTCTTGTGACCAAGTGCTGAATTAATTGAAAAACAAAATTAAATAGTGACAAGTGATGGGTCAAAAGGTTACATTGGAGGCCCCAGCTGGTGTGAAAACCACACGAGCAAGGACTAGACAGACTTCCCTGACCAGGCGCAGGCCTCCCGGGCTGCCGCGGAAGAACCGGCTCCTAGGGGGCGCTGTGGAGTGTCTGCTCCCTCCCAGCAGCTAGAGCCCCAGAGAAGGGCGGGGCTGAGCGAGCTGCCTGGACCGAGGGAAAGTTCACTCTGCCTACCGCAGTGCTAGCCTCCGGGTAAAATATTAGCACAAGAGCTATCTCCAAGTCGCAGGACGGAAGGTCTTGTCTATCACATTAAGATGCTCAAATCACACAATATATTGAGCAGTTTCAAAACTTACAGAAGAACCAAAGGGATAGGATATGCGCCGCTCACACCCAAAGGCAAAGCTGAATAGCCCCGCCCACCCAACATCACGGTCAAATCTTCAAAAAGTAAAGTACCTGCCACTAAAGCGAATTCAAAAATAAGACAAAGCAAAAAATAAAGAAATAAATAATAAGACAAAGCTAGACTAGATGATCTCTGAGTTCTTTCTGACAATAACATTCTATGTACAGATGAGATAGACTTTGCATAAATCTGTAAGTGAAGCATTATGGAATAATATGCAGTCTATTCAGGTTTGCTTGATTTCCAAAGGAATGAAAAAGGATAAAAAAAGGTAATTCTTGAAACCATAGACTCTGTCTCTATCAGCATAAGTGGAAAGTGTATACTCCCTAAACAAAACATTATTTCTGGAATCACATAATTATCCACCATACATTGTAAAACATTCTAACTTCTAAGAAATACTTTAATTCTATAATAAATAGATGAAAATGTCCTTTCAATTGATCCATGAAGTAAATTTAAATGGTTTCACTTATTGGCAGGGATTTTAAGAAATATATAATATCACATATTATGAAGTAGCTTTTTTCCATATTACAGGTTGTCCCAAAGTCACCATACATAGGGGAAATAGTAAATTGTAGCTAAATGTGCCTTTAATTACGAAATAGTTATTATAGAATTTTATAAAATATTTACAAAATTCTACACGTTGGCCCCCTTTTTCTACATACACGAAGTCTCTCCCACTCGTGGTGAACATGTTCCAAGATATCTGTTGTTAAGCAATTTTTCTTTTTGAAAGTTGGATCAAACAAATGCTTCAATAACATGATTGAATACAAAATTTATTTGTACTTCTAAATAGTTGCTGATCATTCAATTGTATATGAACATAATAACACAATGTTTTAAATGCTTCAATTATAGCTACACAACCCATATTCTTTGATATTGTAAAGTGAATCACTAAGCTTTACAATAGATATAAATGTATTTCCTTCTTGCCTTGCCAAAAGATGGAAGAAAATGGTAGATTTTGAGAAAAGCACCAATCAAATTAGAGTCTAAACAGAACTATGGAACCTCATATCTGTATTATGCCAGGTTATTATATTCAGATAATTTTCTTAGCTCTTCTTTACTGATAGGTAAGCAAGCCACCTCAACTCTCCAAATAATTCTATCCTGTGATGGCACTTGCTTCCAACGCTTGCCTTTCTTCCCCTGCCTTCTTCAAATGTACCTTCCTCATGTTGTAATCTATGGGTTTCTGATTAGTGATCAGTTATAGAATGAGATAAACTTATTCAGTGCAGATGCTGAATATAATTCAGGCCAAGGTGTTGAGCAGGTGACAATTTATTCTCATCTTTCACTCCTTAAGTGTTATTTTGACATTAACCCTCAGTGGGATAAATCAAAATAATGAGTCATGTCAAGAATAAAATATGCTAGGAAAGAAAATATTGATTTGTTTTTGTTTTTTGGATTTTTTAAAGATAAAATGGCTTTTACACTGTTCAAGTGAGAAACAGAAACAGATGCCTTCTCTGCCTCTAAAATGAGGGCAGTCACTCAAGAGCAGAGACCTGGAAATCAGCTGAGCAGAGAGGGACTCCCTGGGCATTGGATATGCTCCCTAGAACTCAATTCTAATCAGGTCAAGTTATTTTTCTTCATTATTTTTTCTTAACTAAATGTTGGCCTACTATCATGCCAAGTTTTATTTCTTCTTGCTGCATGTTTTTGGTAACATTTTCCATGTTACTGTCCCCAGATGTCTTCCCCAACCTGGCTAAGTCATCAAAGGCCAAGCCCAGATGAAGAAGAAATACCTACAAAACAACGTACAATGGGAATAATGATGCTTTTCACACTGTTGTTATAAGATAAAAATTATATAAAAATATTTGAGAACAATAAAAATTACCGTATATACATGTACAAGAAATTATTGATTTTATCTTACATTGTAGCAAGCTATAATGCAAGGCATGAATACTAAAGTTTAAAAATTATTAGAAATTTTTGTTAGGCCAGGTGTGGCTCATGCTTGTAATCCTTACACTCTGGGAGTTCTAGGCGGGTAGATTACCTGAGCTCACAAGTTTGAGACCAGCCTGAGCAAGAGTGAGACCCCGTCTCTAAAAATAGCTAGGGATTGTGGCGGGCACCTATAGTCTCAGCTACTTGGGAGGCTGAGGCAAGAGAATCGCTTGAGCCCAAGAGTTTGAGGTTGCTGTGAGCTATGGTGCCACAGCACTCTACCAAGGGTGACAAAATGAGACTGTGTCTCAAAAGAAAAAGGAAAGAAAAGAAATTTTTGTTAAATAAGATTTTAGCTGCTGTTCTCATACAAAAAAGTAATTATGTGAGATGATAGATATGTTAATCTATTTCACTATAGCAACCATTTTACCATCTGTGTGTATCCCATAGCATCATGCTAGAAATCTCAAATTATATAATAAAATTTACTTTATAAAAATAAAAATGGGGCAGTGCCTGTGGCTCAGAGGAGTAGGGCGCTGGCTGGTTCAAACCTGGCCCCACCCAAAAACTGCAAAAAAAAAAAAATAGATAAATAAACATTTTTTTAAATGAACAAATTAAAAAGAAAAAATTAAATTACTCTCTCTTTGGAAGTATCCCCTCTCCTGGATTTGTGCTTATTGGAGACTCTGTAATTATTCTTGCCTTGCTTTTGCACAGATCTAGAATTTGAGAAATGGAAAAGGTGTTGTATTTTTCCTTCAGGGAAGCTTTATTCTAAGTTTCTCATATGTCTACTCTTTAGATATATTTTCTTGTGTCCAACTTTCTGTAACAAGTCTGCATTTTGCATATTCCACATATTGCCATTTGCCCCAATAATACATACATGTATGTTTAACCTATTAAACAGATACCTAGGATAACAGCCTTCTGGATAGTTCCCAAAGATAACAATACATTATTTTTTATTACTACATCTCAGAAACTACTAAAAAATCACCATGATGATACCCAATAATATTAATATATGTTGGATGGGTAAGAATTAGTGTATTTATCATGTATATATATCTTTCTAAAGAAATAAACATAGTAATCCTAAAAGGGTAAATAACAAATCGTTATCCTAGAACATCTTTCACTAAAATGTGCTTGAGATATCAGAAAAATATAAACTATTTAAGACTGCATTTATCCAACACAATATTTTCAAACTTCTTATAAGTGATCAACATGGCGACCAATACAGATTAGGGTATAATAAGAAAACATTCTAATTTACCTGTATCAGAGAAACAGAAAATAACTAATATAAATGGTATTTACTCTGCTGAAGATAAATAATAAACAGCTAGAACATCAGAACAGAAATCAGTTGACATTGGCTTTCATTCTTATAACCAGAAGTTCTGAAGCTATTGTCCTAATAGGAAAATAATAAATTCTTTATTATTATCAGCTGTTATAAACTCTGCTTCTCTACTTTCTTGCTTGTCTAATCTGCCACCTGCAAACCGACTGCCCTAGGATATTGCCACAGCTTTCTAACTCCATCTGTCCTCTCCTACAATAAAATTGTTGGACTATTATTTTCCAAGTCCAACTTTGCCCATTTAACATTCTCCCATGAAAGCATCATTAAGTCAGACTTGTTACAGCATTTAATATGAGATTTGTTTCGAATGATCACAAACTAGTCTTACTAAAAAAAAGTGGAAATTTTCTATTTTTCCTAATTTCTCTAGTGGTCTTATGTGAGAACAGGGGTTTATTTTGTGATAGGTGTGGGCAAACAAGGAATTATTGGGGCAGGAAAAAGTACCACTTGACCCTCCCCCCCCCCAAGAAAATGCCCAGAAGGTCTCAGGAACAGGCAAGATGAAGAAGCTCAACAGTCAGGCGATGGCCTTCCAGTCGGTCAGTCAGTGGTCTATGGCAGGCAGAGCCGTGGGAGAAGTCAGAGGGCAGGTGCGAGGGATGGAGGAAGAGATGATGGCAGATAAGCACAGAGCCCCAGCCCCAGAACTGCAGGTTCCATGTATCACGAACAGGGTAAAGGCCTCAGAAATAAGATTCCAGCTCAACAATAAATGAGCTACTGGGAAGGAAATCATGGTAAGGACCACCTGGTGACAGTTAATTCGGACACTAGCAACGAAACAATGTGGCTTTATCCCAAGATCAAACCAAGAGTTCACTTATTCAACCAAAAGAATGAAAATAGAAGGACCAAGAGCAGAGCCTTTGTGTGAACTGTGCCAGCCAGAGTCCTTTGCACAGAAACCTTTATTAAATTGAACACTCACTGTCAGTTTTTGTCCAGAGGCCAAGGCAAGGATCAGTGACTCGAACTGTCAGGACGGGGAACTCTGTCCATCATGGCACCAAGCCATTTCTCAGCCCTCGTGGCTGCCATAGATTATCAAATCATCACTTCCCAGTAGCAATACCCACAGAGCTGGGAAGGAGCCACAGAGCCTCACAAGACCATAGCCTCTATTTTATTTACTTTCTCCCACTCAATAGATAATAAAATTGTGTGACTGAGCCACTAAGGATATTTACCTCTCCTGGCTTAGTGTTTCCAAGTTCACTATGAAAGAAGAAGCAGGTTTATACCTATCTATCCAAATTTCTGCCACTTTTTTGTTACTTCAACAAAGAACGGATTAAAATGTCAAAACCAGCTAGGAAAAATAATATTATATTTGCTCTTTTATTTATCTCAATTTTTCTTCTTCTCATTGAGTTGTTTGCATGTCTTCTTTCATAATAAAATACAGTGTATTTTTAATTAGACAATTTTGTGATTAAAATGGGAAGTCTCTGGAAAAAGGAGCTCTTTTGAAACTGCTTCAGAATAACCTCAGAGCTTCATCTAGACTAGATTCTTTCCAGAGCCTTTAGCAGCTAGCATTGTGCAAAAGAATTTCTATCTTATGGCCCTGAGCTCCAGCGCAAGTAGAATAATGCATTCTGTGGTATAGAACTGCCCTACAACCATTTATGCCAGAGCTCAGGAGAAATGGGACTGCCTGGGGAGGCTGACAGCAGGAACATCACCTTTCCTGACTGAACCAACCCCTTATAATTTTAGAAAAAGTTCTTTCCCTTTTCTTCTTACTTTATAGTGAATGACCTTCTGAGGACAGCTTAAATGAGCTTACAGCCTAAAATATTCCTCATTTTTATGTTCCACTAGCATTTGTAACCAATAGCCGGATCTCAAGAAGTATAGTTCTGTTGGGAGACATAGCCCAAACAGAGACAATAATATCATGTACTGAGAAAAAAATAAGTATTCAACTTATTTTTATGAATAAAACCATAAATTAAACTATAGCGAAATATTTCAATAAATTCAGCAGTACATTTTCTATGCAGATAGAAAAAGTTCACATGTATAAAAAAATCAATTAAAAAACTCCAAATAATCAATATCCAATCACTACTTCATTTTTTCTTAATTTCTTTTGCCATATATCACCTTTTCAGTAATTGTTTTAGCCTATTGTATAAGAATCCCAGAGTATTTTAATATTAAAATATAGGCAAAACTACTAATATCTGCAATCAGATATTAGTAATGTTAAAATATAGGCAAAACTACTAATATCTACTACTACTGGAATCAATAATACTTTTTATCTCCTCCTGTTTATAAGCTCCTTAATAATGGACTTTTGTCATTTCTCACTTTTCTGTAATCCCTACGTTATTAGATCTGATATTCCATGAAGAAATTTAAAAAATGTAAAAAACTTAATAGCACATCTCCTAATCTCTATCAAAAAACATATAAATATAAAATATGCTTATTTCATAAAGTAATTCATTCATTTATCCAATAAATTTATTAAATAGCTATTATTTATCAAGCACTGTGTCTAAGTCCTGAAGATACAGTAATTAATAAAACACAAAGTCCTCAGTCACATGTAGCAGATGCTCTAGGGAAACAGACAGATAATAAATGCACACATGTGTGTATAGCTATGAAAAAATTAACCAGAGAGTGAAAGCAATGATTTATTGGATGGAGTATTTAGGAATCTCTGACAAGATGACATTTGAGGAAAAATCTGACTGATTGGAGAAAAGAATCAAGTAGATATTCAGGAGATTTTTCCTCCAGGAGAAAGAAGAAGGAGGAGGAGGAAAGACAACAAAACAAAATGCTTCGACCCAGGAAAATGCTTGGCATGTTCAAGGCACAGCAGGAAGGCTGAGGAAGTTGGAGCATGATGAGCAAACAGAGCAGTGGAAAACACCATCTAAGAGTGGGGCCTTGGACCTCATGTACAGGTGGGAGAGGGAGGCAGGTGCACTGTGGTCCCTTGTGAATACATCAGGAAAGATGAAGCTACAGGGTTGGTGACAGACTAGGAACAGGTTGTGAGAGGGAATAAAGAATCAAAGATGGGACTTCAATGGCTTTAGCTTAAGCAGTGGGTGGGTGATGGAGCTAGACTCGGCCAACATAGCCCATAGAGTAGGAATTAATCTGAACCATAAAATTTAGGAAAATATAACTCTTTGAAATTCATCACTCTTATCTCAATTATTTCTTCACCATAATTTGAATTTTATTATTCTTCTTTGTTACTTTCCCCCCAAAAAAACCTGCAATTTATCATCTAGAGATTAATCTGTTCAACTGGTTTTGTTGTTGCTTTTACTTAAAATGCAAACACACTTTTGAGATCTGGCAGGCCATTAATCAGACATATCCTTTGTGAATTGCTTTAATAGTGTTGTTTTCCTCCTAACACAACCTATAAGATGATGGTGAAGGGGATGGTGACCTCCGGTGACAGACTAAAAGAAATATTTGGGAACGGATGGTACTTGGGTACTAAACACTTTGAAGGGGCACAATGAAATGTGGGGCGTTAGAAAGCTAGAGGGCAGCATGAGGTCAGTGAACTTCTGCAAGGGGTGGAAAAGGCCCAGAGAAGTAAGGAACAAACACACGATCAAAAAATGCTCACCAATGCTCTGTAACAGCAAACAGTACTGTAAATTTAGTATATTTTACAAATATTTCTTTTTATATTTTCAATAAAAGGTCTTCGATTTTTTTATTGTACATATCTCAGTGAAAAGCCTTTAAAATTTTTATGTTATAAACTCAGCATACACTAAAAAATTGAGATCTGATGAAAAGAGCACCATTAAGAGATCATGGTTGTATTAATAATATTTCCCAAATCGAAAGCTGACAAAGTTTGATAGACATGTAATTAAACGAACAATAGGAGAGAAAATGTGCACTAATAAGTGTTCTTGAAAATGCAAGACCTCTAGCTGTCTAATTAAGCCTTACAATACAATAACAGTTCATTGCTCACTTGAAAGTTCTTAAGCCCATTTCAAAAAGTTACATTTCTTCAGCAATACTTCATGAATATCAACCCACACTCATCATCAATCAACATTCCTAGGCATCCATTAATCTCCACGTCTTAAATGAATGTTGTATTGTGATACTATTTTATTGGGCATGTGACACATTAAACTAAACTATGTTGCTGAGGAGAAAACAAATAGGTATAATGAGATAAGTTGTTAGGTGTAGGGGTGGTTTTAAAATACAAGGTCAGACAATTAAGTTCTTGAACTTATCCTGGAAAAAGTGCTTTGAAGGGAACTAGGCACTGGCATCAATGCACAGCTTCCCAAGGGGAGTACTTCGAAGGTGACCCTAGGGAGACTAAGCAGTGAGGTCTATAGCACCTTTTCTAGGATGAAAAGTCCAAAAGTTGGATAATTGTCCAACCTGGTATTGCCAATTTTCATTGACAATCCTGCCATCAAAACACGTAAATTCCCTCTTGTTGATTGCAAGGTAGAGTTAGTGATCTGCATCTAATAAAAAGAATATAATGGAAGTGAGCATGTGCCTTTCAAAAGTAAGGTCATAGATGACAGGGTGGCTTCCACCTCATTCTCTTCAATCATTCACTTAACAGTAATATTATTTCTTCAGAAAACCGTTTGACTCATCCCTAGAAATAGCCTACCTAAATGGCTTATTAACTTACTGCAGAAGCCTACAGTGACTTGAAGAATATCAGATATCATATTAAAATACCATATGTTTACTTTTTCTAAATTTTTGTTTTTATATCTATTGTATTTTCATAAATTCCATTAAAAATTATAACAATATGCTGTTTTTGTTAGTTTCCACTTCATCCAGAATGTCATGCATTTAAACATTGATCTATATGTATTTTCTTCAAGTTATAATTAATGTATTGGCATTGAATTCTCATAAATTCTTCATAAGTTTAACATTTTTCAACTAAGCAGTTATGAGCAAAATCAATTTTTTCTCACATTACTTTAACAATTTATTCTTACTTCTTAGGAACAAAGAGGTAAACAAGTTGACCTTTATGCTTTAAATAAATTCTTTGTCCTATAAGAGCTTTCTAATATCTCACATGTCAATTTCACCTTCCTGTAACACTCTTCATATGATGTCAAATTCTGGTATGTAACACATTGCCTAATTTAGCCCAAAGCCAACCTATTAACAACAACAATAATAAAAATAACTGACATTTTCTGAGCCTGCACAAGTGCTAAACATTGTGCAGTGTACTTTGTATGTTTCATTTCATTTACTCTTCATAGCAATCCTGTGAAATAGATACTGTCATTGACATTTAAAAGCCCAAGACAGGGCAGCGCCTGTGGCTCAAGGAGTAGGGGCCCGGCCCAATATGCTGGAGGTGATGGGTTCAAACCCAGCCCTGGCCAAAAAAAAAGTTATTAAAAAAATAAAAATAAAAACCCAAGACAGTGTTTTAAAAAGGGAGGTTTCGGGGGGAGGAGCCAAGATGGCGGTCTGTAGCCAGCTTTCTGCAGACGCTCCAGTCCAGAAGGAGAGTTAAAGGACAGAAATTTGGCGAGAAAGCCAACGGTTTGGAGCTGAGCCAAGAGACAAGGTCGAGGAACACACATCAACACTGCTGGAGCGACCTGCGACCCCAAAGATACAAATAAAAGGTACAGAGCACATCACCAAGCGGACGGGAGTCCCCTCCCCCAAGAGA
>CAUYON010119062.1:0-20336 GCA_963573935.1 Arctocebus calabarensis
AGATTCCCTATTTAACAAATGGTGCTGGGTGAACTGGCTGGCGACCTGTGGAAGACTGAAACTGGACCCATACCTTTCACCATTAACCAAGATAGACTCTCACTGGATCAAAGATTTAAACTTAAGACATGAAACTATAAAAAATATTAGAAGAAAGTGCAGGGAAAATTCTTGAAGAAATCAGCCTGGGGGAATATTTTAGGAGGAGGACCCCCTGGGCAACTGAAGCAGCACATAAAAAATACATTACTGGGACCTGATCAAACTAAAAAGCTTCTGCACAGCCAAGAACATAGTTAGTTAAGCAAGCAGATAGCCCTCAGAATGGGAGAAGATATTTGGAGGCTACATCTCCGACAAAGGTTTAATAACCAGAATCCAGAATAATTGCCATTTGTGGAGGTCCACTAATACCCTGCCAGCTGTCCGTGCACATTCAACCCCCCCATCTGATGTTGCTGTAATGGAAAGTGCCCTGCCCCAGCTCTGGGTGCCCTCTGACCAAATTGAGTTCCCTGCTGGGTCTTAGCTGAATGGTCAACTTACAGCAATAAGTCTACGTCTAAAAAGAGAACGGTGTTACTATAATACCACTTGGCCAGTGTATATGCTTGAGGTGAGGAGAAGTGGCTGTTGAATGGGGGTGACTCTTCCCAAATCTTCTTCCTTTTTCTTAACAAGGTTTGAGTTGTGAGGACTTGCATCTAATTTAGGGAGGGAGAGACAGGAGTTCCCTGTAGCTAAACAGGGAGAGGTCCATTACTCTTTCACCCTGAAAAGATGGTGGTTTTGCTGGAAAACCCAGAGGCTGCTCCCTGCTTCTTCCAACCACAGCAGCAGTTGTGGGTACAACCCCACCATGGCGTTGATGGGTCCACCCAGGAATGCCCAATTCTATTACTGAATGTTTGATACTTGGCTGTGAGGTCAAATGAAGAATAAGGTTTGAAGAAAAGGAAAAAGAAGTTTGTGAATTTGCTGGCAAATGAAGAGGATGGTAGACTCTCCTCCGATAGAACCACTGTCCTCCACAGACAGCTATTACAGTTCAAAGAGTTATTGCTGCTACTTCTTCCGCTGGATGGACAACTCCTGGCAACTTCAGCATAACCCAGAGCTGCCTTAGAAAACTTGAAAAGTTCTGTTTTCTCTGACCTAAGCCAGTAAGCAGAAATTCCAGGGATGTAGATTTTGACTTGATATAAAGAGGGTCCTTCTGACTACAACAAAGGTCCAATAAGAGAATTGAAGACTTTGTGCCAGTTGGGCTCTTCCTGGCCTTACATTAAAAGTCAGTAGTCTACCAGAGACAAAAGACCAGGGACTCTGCATTGAGTGGGGTGACATGATGCCTCCAAAGATGATTTTGAGCTCTGAGGTTCAGCAACTCTACTGCTTGGATATAGCAAATCCTTTTCCCTCTGAGGCTCAGTTTGTCTATTCAGAAACTGGGCATGGTTTTTGCCACATTTCTAATTTATCTGGACCAGGATGTTTATGTGATGCTCTGATATTTGTTGATCAAAGAGGCCAGAGGAACACAGATTCCGTAAAGACCTAGACTTAAGTAATAATAGGAACTCAGCAACTGACAGACTATAATTGTGTACCCATAATAATAGTAATTAATGCAAGAATAATAATTTCATTCCCTATTTCCTGTTGCCATTTTTCTTTTGGTTGGCTCACAAGCCCAATAGAAAAAATTTTAGCCGCTTCTCGGATATGACTGTATAGTAGTAATTTAATGTTTGTTTGTTTTAGCAGTTTTGGCTTTTGACATTATAAAAGTGCTGCATTGCCTATAAAAAATTTAGAAAGGCAGAAAGCAATGAAGGATAGTATTAATACAAATTAAATGAGAATCTCAGAAGCCAGAGATAACGACTATTGCATGTATCTTGTATCTTGGTGTATTTCTTTCCAATCTTCTTTTCATATAGAAATATATTGTTTTACAAAATAAAAGCATTAATAAACCAAAAAAAAAAAAAAAAACCCAGAATCCACAGAGAACTCAAACGTATTAGCAAGAAAAGAACAAGTGATCCCATCTCAGGGGGCAAGGGACTTGAAGAGAAACTTCTCTGCAGAAGATAGGCACACGGCCTACAGATACATGAAAAAATGCTCATCATCTTTAATCATCAGAGAAATGCAAATCAAAACTACTTTGAGATATCATCTAACTCCAGTAAGGTTAGCCCACATCACAAAATCCCCAAACCAGAGATGTTGGCATAGATGTGGAGAAAAGGACACACTTCTACATTGCTGGTGGGAATGCAAACTAATACGTTCCTTTTGGAAAGATGTTTGGAGAACACTTAGAGATCTAAAAATAGTCCTGGCATTCGATCCTATAATTCCTCTACTAGGTATATATCCAGAAGACCAAAAATCACATTATAACAAAGATATTTGTACCAGAATGTTTATTGCAGCCCAATTCATAATTGCTAAGACATGGAAGAAGCCCAAGTGCCCATCGACCCATAAATGGATTAATAAATTGTAGTATATGTACACCATGGAATATTATGCAGCCTTAAAGAATGATGAAGACTTTACCTCTTGCATGCTTATGTGGATGGAAGTAGAACATATTCTTCTTAGCAAAGTATCTCAAGAATGGAAGAAAAAGTATCCAATGTACTCAGCCCTACTATGAAACCAATTTATAGTTTTCTTCTGAAAGCTATAACCCAATTATAGCCCAAGAAGAAGGGGAAAGGGGAGAGGAACAGGAGAGAGGGGGGAGGGGAGGGGGAGGATGAGTGGAGGGAGGGTAATTGGTGGGTCACACCTACAGTGCATCTTACAAGGGTACATGTGAGATTTAGTAGGTGTAAATATAAATGTCTTAACACAGTAACTAAGAAAATGTGGTGAAGATTATGTTAACTAGTTTGATGAAAATATTTCAAATTGTATATAAAACCAGCACATTGTATGATTGCATTAATGTGCACAGCTATGATTTAATAAAAAAAAAACATCAACTTTCCAAAGTTATTTTCATATATAACTCTCACAATGGGAAAAAATTAAACACACTACTTAAAAGTAAATTATGTAACATAACTTAAAATGTAATTATTATGGAAGTTTCCAAGAGGCTGGGGGGATAAAAACTTCAATATCTTCTATATATTACTCTCTATCTTTAAATAAAATATGCTTTAGTAACTCCATCACTTAGGAAATGTGACTGCAGGTTGTGAATACAACAATTAGAGGACTATAAAAAGAAGATTAAAGGAAAAAAGCTCCTTTTAGGGAACATGAGTATGCATTCCATCTTAAAATAGTAGCTATTCTTTTCTAGAAGTAAGGTTTTAATAAAACTATCTTGAATTAGTAATTTTTGATTACTGACATTAAAAGAAAATGCAAATTAGGCAAATTGTATTCTTTCCAAAATATAAATGATCTATTTAGGAATATGAATATAGTAAGACTTTAAAATACATAAAAGTAATACCAATTGAGTATCAACTATGTGTGTGTATCAACCATATTCTCTTAACATAAATATCATATAAACATATATATGAGGCCAGACAATTAAGTTGGCAACTCGTCCGAGAAGGGCTACATACCTCTTTGCTGAATATCACCACGGTCACCTTCCAAGTACTCCCCTGGGGAAGCTAAGCTCTGATGTCAGTGCCTCCCCCGTGCCCTTTAAAGCAATTTTGGAACTCTTTTTTTCTGGAACGGCCATCAGAGCTGTTGTCATATGAGGGCTGACAATTAAGTTTGCAAACTCATCCTAGAAAAATTGTTTTGAAGGGTGGACTAGGTGCTGGTGTTTTGAAGGTAAGGATAAGGACATTCACCAATGAGGTATGCAGTACTTTTCTAGAATGAGTTATGAGCTTAATGGTTTGACTTCGTATATATGTGTGTGTGTCTATGTGCATGCAGTTAACTTAAATATGCAATAAAAATTCAAATCTACCCTAGATCTTTAATATTATTATTTTTTTCTGATTAAACTTACCAAAGCAAATAACTAATAATAAAATCATATTTTCCTTTCAAAGTAGAAGAAAATGTTAAAGGCCCAAGTACTTTAGACATGCTTAAGATTCTCTTTTAAGAAATCAGTATCCTTTGGGAGTCAAGACAATTATAAGAGGGTCTTTACCTAACAAATGCAGGTTTCTTGTACCCTCAAAGAATCCCCAACAATAAAAAAAAATAAAATAAAGAGATTAGTATCCAGGCCAGGCACGGTGGCTCACACCTATAATCCTGTCCTCTGGGAGGCTGAGGCAGGTGGATGGCTTGAGCTCTCGAGCTTGAGACCAGCCTGAGCAGGAGCAAGACCTCGTCTCTAAAAAACATGAGCCAGCGATCATAGTGGGTGCCTGTAGTCCCAGTGACTCAGGAGGCTGAAGCAAGAGTATCACTTGAGCCTAAGAGTTTAAGGTTGCTGTGAGCTATGACACCACCGCACTCTACCCAAAGATGACAAAGTGAGACTCTGTTTGCCTAAAAAAAAAAAAAAAAAATCAATATCCAAACATATGCATGGATATCTTTAAAAGTATTTTGAATTCTGTCATAAGAGAGTGGTTAAAAAAGTATTTATCTACAAATGCTTGTCCTAATTACTATTCTCAACAATTTATTTTCGGGGCGGGGGGAGGAATGTAACTTATTCACAGGGGACCCCACCAAATGAACCTAAGTGAGTATGCCCAGGATACTGGTGGTTAGCAATATCTTAGGTCAAAATTTTCTTGTAAAGGGAAATAATAACTCACGTGGTCCATAAGAGCTTCAATGGCTCCTCACTACTTTATAAATAAAACCCAAACTTTTCACAGTATTGCAAAGCCCCCAGAATCTGATGCCTAATTTTTTTTCCAGGTTCAAAGGCACTGTGTTCATCGAAAAACACGTTTTTCTGACACATCTAGCCTCTTGGACCTTTGGACACAATGCTCCCTTCACACGGCAGATTGCTTAGGGTCCCACTCAGAGGTCCCGCCATCCACACAGCTGCCCTCAGCAGCCTGCCATCCCTTGTACCTTCTCCCCACAGGGCATTGACTGCTCCTGAAACGCCAGAGTCCCAAGGCCCATGGGGGTGTCTTTAGCTCTCAGAAGACAGGAGGGAGGGGCACCTGTCTGGAACCACACCTGGACAGTGCTCACACCTGCCTGCCCGGCTTTCAGAACCCGAGTCCTCTGCCCTCCTGTGAAGTCTGTCCTGTCCATTACCCATGTTTCCTTTCTAAGAAAAAGCTCTTGAAGATGTTGGCAAATTAACAGAACAAAGAAAGTAATTTCTCACCCGGTTTCATTATCTTGATAGCTCCAGGGAAGTACAAAATTAATAACAGGACTAAAAGAAAAGTGAAGGAGGCTCGGCAGTGTTTCTAAGAGCCACTTTAAGTGGTTTCAAGAGTTGATGGAATTTTATTTAATCGTGTGTAATTCCACTTCAAAACTTATTCTTTTATAAAACGCAAGGAAAATCATATCCTATTGCTCATAAACTTATAAGCTATGAACAGAACTGGGTGTGGAGGAAGGAGACCAGTGAGATGAATAAACACATTTCCAAGTGGGCCAGAGAAGCCAGAGATGGAGGAGGTGAGTGCACAAGAAGAGGCTGAATTAACTGAAAAGGGATGAAGAAAAACAATGATAATAATACTGAAGGAGCGGGACACATTTAGCTCCCTGGGGGCAGGCTCTCGCTGGGCACTCTGCAAGTGCTTGATAGGTATGCTGACCAAATGCATTTCTCCTTCTCACTCCCACACTTCAAGTTTTCATGCTTGTTTCAATATTGCAGAAATCCTCTGCCTGGGATGATCCTTCCCCAGCTCCTCCCTTCACCTGCTGCCTCCTACTCAGCCTTCGGAGCCCAGGCGGTGTGCCTGGGACAGTGCCTCTGGGAAGCCTCCAGCTCCCTCCTTGCTCACATAGTATTCCTCTTTCTTTCATTTACTGAAGTTTGTATAATAATTATGTATGCAACTGAGTGTTGCTTAACAATGGGGAGAAGTTCTGAAATGCATCATTAGGCAATTTCTTTGTGTGATCACAGGGGGTACATGCACATACACAAACACAGACAGCACGGCCTATGACACACCCAGGCTGTATCTGCCATACCGTTGATAGGAATTTTTCGACTCCAGTATAATCTTATGGGGCCACCATGGTATACGTGGTTCACCGTTGACCAAAGTGTCATTAGGTGGCATATGACTGTACATATATGATAAATTCTTCACAGTGTAAATAGTAAACTCCATGAGGGCAAGGACGGTACATGTTTCTCAGTACCATCATATCATACGCCAGAATTATTACAACACCTAGTACAAACCTGGCACCCTGGAAGCACTTGTTAGATGAATTAAGAGTTTAAAATACTTGTTCATCATCATGATTCATTGGGCTTTTGACACATGACAAAAACCCAGAACTCCCAGAATGGTTTCCCTTTGGCTGTCCAGTCTGATCCTTCACATCCTGCACACAGCAACCCACAGCGCCCAGTGGAACATGTTCTCTGACTGCGTTGGAAAGGCTTCCCCTCTCCTGTCCTCAGACTCAGCAATGGCACCAACTCTTCCTCTCCTGGCCCTCAGACCGATCAGGTGCTGCTATCCTATGCCCTCCTAACATCACAGGGCTCACCCCACTTATCTACCACTCTCTTTATTCATAGGGTTACTTGTATGTCTCTGCCTTTTCGTTGAGTTCCTTGAAATCGGGGATCTAGCTAGTCATCATTGATGCTGGAGTCATGTGTATTTCCGTCGTATCTAATGCTTGGCACCGTGTCAGACACACAGACATGTATCCATCATGCAGACTTGGTCTCTGCTGAAGGAATACATGGAACGGCCATTTTGCAAACAGAAAAGATTAATAACTTGGATCATTTCATGAACTAGAAGCTACTTTTAAAGGAACTAAATTTGCTGTAACCAAGTCTTGACTTCCCATCATTCTTTTTTTTAAGACACGTTTAAATTACTTCAATCGTATACAAATGCTGGGGGAAAAAAACAAGAGACACTCAGACAAATTTCAAACACTTACTAGAAGCATCAGCATGAAGGACCCCATATAGATGATCAGGAAGAACAACAAAATCATAGTTAGAGTGAGAATTCCACGAATCCACCAGTTTTTCCACCTACAAAGCAAATGTTCATAAAGTGAGTATTTAATGTGTTTTTCAAGTTTTGGGGAGTGGTTTCAGTATAGAGTTGTCATACTCAAGAATTTTCCCCAACTATACTTTCAGACTCTCCTACTTCACTTTATATGATAACAACACAAATGACATTCATTCACTTGTGGAAAGAGAAATGAAATTTTATTTTTGTTACATGTGAGTGGGATGAATCATGAGGTTGGGCAGTCAGGTGGTCAAGGTGAATGTGAAGGTCAGACATCCCCCTGGGAAGGTGGTACAGACAGCATGGCCGGGCAATGAAAGAAAGTATACAAAACACGGAACTGAAACTGGAGGGCACAGTGACTCCAGCGCAATGAAGGGACAAGGTGCCGGTGACCCAAGGGCCAGTCACAGAGGAGAAGGACACAGGGCAAGGCACGTCCTTCTACTGCTCAACCTGTGCTGCCTGCTTTCCTTGACCAGGGGCACAGTCTTTGGCAGAAAAGTATTTTCTTATCCTTGGGCCTTGCCCTGCTCCCAAGAGCGGAGCTCCCTGCTGATACGCCGTGCTGACGCCTGCACTGCTGAGACCTGCTCTCCCCCACTCCCCTCTGGAAGCATCTGGGATGCCCAACTGCCTCTGCCCTACACCCCAGGAACCCCACACTCCCTCTCTAGTCCACCATACAAATATTATCACTGCCCAGGTGACATGTCATAAAAAATGTGGGCAGCCACTGTATGAAAAATCCAGAATGATTCAAATACACACACGACAATGTAATCTAAAAATCTGTACCCTCATAATAATGTGAGATAAATAAAAAGTTAAAAAACCCAAATACACACATGCTGATTTCTGAATGCACCTATATACGGAGGATGATTTCTGAATATAAGATTACTGCTGCTTTTAGGACATATTTGACTTTTACTAATTCAAATCAGAGCATTTAAATTATACATAAGAGATGTTGAGTCAATTTAAAGTCCAGTATCCCAGACACACTGTATTCTAAGCTCAGTCCCTCAGTCCCTTCATAGGACAGAAATATCAGCTGATTCCATCCTTTTATAAGATAGTGATTACATTCCTTGTTTTCAACCACTCTCCCATATAGCTTAGATGCTTCCAACAAACTATTCTTGTTCAAATACCCTTTTTATCATTTCACTTCCGCACTCAAGGATCTGAAGTGTCAAAACAGTACGTCCATAAACTTTTCTTCTCGCTTCTGAAGTTTTTCATGAGGTAGTCAAACTGCACTTTGACTTTATTTTCCTCTAATGTTTCCTCTATTTTCCAACTTTATTTTTCTCTATTGTTTTGTTTAACAAACTAGGTGGACTCATAAATTTCTCATGGAACTATAAGCTTGACAGCTGAACCTGAGTGTAGAGTCAAAAATGCTATGGGTGCTGGGCACAGTGGCTCACATTGGTAATCCTAGCACTTTGGGAACCTGAGATAGGAGGATCTCTTGAGGTCAGGAGTTTGAGTTCAGCCTTAGCAACAAAGCAAGACCCAGCCTCTACTAAAAAAAAAAAAAAAAAATTAATTAGCCAGGTGTGGTGGCACATGCCTATAGTTCTAGATACTTGGGAGGCTGAGGCAGGAGGATCTCTCGAGCCCGAGAGTTCAAAGTTGCAGTGAGCTGTGATTGTGTCACTGCATTCCAGCCTGGGTGACAGAGCAAGACCCCGTTTCAAAGAAAAAAAATGCTATAGGTGAAATGCTCCATTTAGCTTTATACTATGGAGATATCACTGTGCATTAATGAATGAATTAGAAAACTAGGCTAGGTCATGAACCTAGCCAGAGATAAGTAAAGGACCATAGCCAACCCCTGTCCTGCCTATGTAAAATCCATAAAGATATTTAGCCCCTCTTTATAACTGACTCTCAGCCTCAGAATGATCAACAAACTATTTTGAAGACAAGCACAAGACTTTTTTGGTTTCAGAATTCAGTCCCCAGTGGATGCTGCCAACCTCTAGCTGTTCCTCCGATGGCTGGCTTTGAGCTGCAGACATTGGTAGTAACTGAGAACCAGAGATTTTAAACAGGGAAGCTACTCATTTCCAATTATCCCAAAATTCCACAGCAACCAAAAACTGAGCCATTAAGGAACACTCTTGTTTTTCTTTAAGAGACAGGGTTTTACTCTGTCACCCAGGCTACAGTACACAGGCACAATCACAGCTCACTGTCACCTTGAATTTCTAGGCTCAAGTGACCCTCCTGTCTCAGCCTCCCAAACAGCCTGAATTACAGACATATGTGACCATGTCTAAGTAATAATAATTAAAAAAAAATGTAGAATTGGAGTGTCACTGTTACTCAAGCTACTTTCAAACTCCTGGCCTCGAGCCCAGTCTTTCCACCTCAGTTTCCCAAAGTGCTGAGATTGCATGGGTGAGCCACTGCATCCAGCCTTGAGGTACATCAGACCCTCCACAGTTGATTGACCATCTCCCTACACTGACCACCTCCTTAAGCTGACCTAATTCTTTATAAACCAGATAAGCACCATATGTACATATCAGTACAGTAGGCCTAGTTGCTTACGCTGACCACCTCTGTATATTGACCAGTTTGCTACAGTCCCTGGGGTGGTCAACTTACAGAGGTTCTACTATATAGAGATATATTTGCTCTCAGAAAAATTCCCCTCTCCCCACAAGATTAAAGACTTAATTCCCTTATTTTATTTTAAATGACTCTGTTCTAAATTTCCCAAGAATACCTAAACACAAAGTTAAGCACATAAAAGGTTAACACATATTCAAATTATATATATATATATACATACACAGGATATAAAGTATATATATATACTACATAAAATATATATATCTCCCCGCTGATATAGTAACCAAAAGTCATCTTTTGGAGAGAAAGGTACTGAATTCAAAACAGAGCACTGCACTAAAAAATAGAGGACAGTCTGGTTCTGAATTCAAAATTCCCCATCTCGTTCACCACGCTAGAATAATCATGTCAGAGAAAGCCTCTATTTTGGACCCAAGTCATCACACCAAAGCCCGCCTCGTGATCATTACTGGAGAAAAGATGGGTGAACTGCTCCATACCAATATGTAACCTCTCACATATTAATCTAGACAAAAATTTGTATCTGTTTCGCTTTTATAAATTTTACAATTCATATTATGAAAGGATACAGTGGAGGATAACGAACAGCTGATGACCAGTTTTGTGGTCCTTAAGCATTTAAGATAAAATGTAACAGGTTGTGGAGCTTTAGATAATTTTAAAATCAGTTGAAAGAAACAAATTAGCTATTTCGCCTGGCATTTGAAACAAAGGGAACAGTGAATATGTAATGTTCTTTATGAGGTGTTCTAACACCAGAAAGGCCACCTAGACATGGTAAATAGATCGCTGGCCTCGGAATCTGACAGCCCAAGGCAGGAACCCATGACCGGTATCTTCCTAGTTCTGTAATTTCCACCGGTTACCCTCTCAGACTTGGTTCTCTCATACTACATCAGCTTTTAAAGATATGGAAGACAATGTATGTCAAGCCCTTAGGACTGTACCTCATGTTAGGTTGTCAAAAAGTATAAGCCTTCTCAGAGTTCCACAATTTACAAAAACTCATATTTATTATGGCGACAAGCACAACCTCAAAGCTTATGTTAGGTGCCTACAGATATTCATCTTCATCCAACCATACCTTGACGACAACCCAGATAGAGCTTTCTTGAGAATCTCAGGGGTTCTATCTGAGGATGGTGGGATGTCTGGAATATCAGAATCTGTTCTGGAATCCAAATCTCCATATCTGTCATCAATATCTGTTTCCTAAAATGAAGAAATGGAGATGAATCACTTTGCAAAATAATGCTTAAAAAAGCACATGCTTGCCAGGGCATTTATTTATTGCTCAGTGTACCAGATTGCAGTTACATAATCTAAAAAAAAGAAACAAATATTAATTCACCTTAAGTATCCAGGTACTGTTATACTTTGTTAGGGAAGTTTATCTTTGCTAAAATCTGTCAATATAAAGGATCACTTTAAACCAAAGACATAAAAGAAGCACGCATACTTTCAAAATCAGAAGTCTACCAAAAAATTAATTACGTATTGTTTTTACTACTTAACGGAGAGAACATGGTGTTATTTCCATGGAGAGTCTCATCAGGTGCTCAGTTCCTTTTTTGATTTGATTACAACCAAATCATCAATAATCAGAGTAACATCTTACATGAACATAGCATTTTATAAATACTTTTAAGCATCTTAACTTCCATCACTTTTATGAGACCCTTGGGTGAAAATCCCAATGAAGCAGGTCAAATAGATAGCACTTTTAGGCTCGGCACCCGTAGCACAGTGGTTACGGTACCGGCCACAGACACTGAGGCCGATGGGTTCGAGCCCAGCCTGGGCCAGCTAAACAACTGCAACCAAAAAATAGCCGGGCGTTGTGGAAGGAGCCTGTAGTCCCAGCTGCTTGGGAGGCTGAGGCAAGAGAATATCTTGAGCCCAAGAGTTTGAGGTTGCTGTGAGCTGTGACACCACAGCACTCTACTGAGGGCAACACAGTGAGACTCTGTCTTAAAAAAAAAAAAAAGATACCATTTTAATTTTACTGGTAGGTAAACTACAATCAAAAGCATTTGCTTTGGTGGCGAGATTTTCTTAGAAGTTATTCCCAACCCACACTGACAGCTGAGAGTGCATGTATTGGAGCTGTGTATGTTGGGGTGGCAGGGAGTGCCAGGCCCTTAGACAATGGTAGTCACCGAAGTGCCAGGGGTGGGGTGGCCCAAGAAAGTTTAAGAACAGAAATATCATCCAATGCTCTGCCGGAAGCTTTCACTCTGGTATAATGTACTGGCTTCTGCTCCCGGGTCCTCCCCTCCTCCATCCCTCAGCTCCACCCAGGGAACCTCTAATGAAGAGTGCTAAGCATACAGACGCCATAGGAGAGTGTCGGCAAAGGGGAAAGTGGAGCAAGGGAAATATGGCCCTGACAATTAAGTTAATGAACTCACTGCTGTCACTACAGATGGCCAAGCGGAACACTGTGAAAGTGACTGTAGTGACAATGTACCAAAAATGACAAAGGATCAAGACACCCTGAATTCCCACTGTGACACCGAGAGTCAGCTGGCCCTGTGGCAGCTTAAACAGAGAGACGTTGACTAATGAAACACCAGACAGAACACCTCTTCAGAAAATGTCCAGGTGCCTGGGGCCAGTCTCATAGGCCAGAGGACTCTGACTTCTAGGTAATGGAACACATCACTTTTTTTCTCCTGCCTGCCACTTTCTTTTTGTTACAAAAAGAGCAGAAGACTAGGAATGAGGAGTTACCAGTACTGATTCCATCTCTGCCTTTACTAGGAGTGAGACAAAGGGCAATCACTTAACTTCTGAGGAAACTCAGGCATCAGTCTCCTCACTGACAAAACACCAAAAACTCCGCCCAAGCACTGAAGCTGTGCTCCTGGGAACGCTGCCGTTTCCTGCAAGCCACTTCCAAGGGCACTTGGCAATAACAGCAAGAAGCCATGAGCCTCCCTCCCACCCTCAACCAAGCTGTCCTACCTTAATTCACACTGTGTACGGTTCTGATGTCTATTTACATCCTGCAGAGAAACACAAAATAAAAACTTAAAATTTCACTCGGCTTCTTCAATTTCCTAATCATTAAAGAAGAAAACACCGGCCAAGTGTGATGGCTCATGCCTGTCATCCCAGCACTCAGAAAGGCCCAGGAAGGTGGTTTGCTTGAGCTCAGGAGTTTGAGACCAGCCTGAGCAGGAGCAAGACCCCATCTCTACTACACTAGGAAAAAAAAAATCAGCCAGAATAGAAAAAAAGAAACATTGGCCAGGGTTTGTTGCATGCTCTGTAGTTCCAGACACCAGGAGTTGGAGGTTGTAGTGAGCTTGGCTGACACCAATGCACTCTGCCCAGGGTGACAGAACAAGACTGCCTCAAAAAAAAAAAAATAATAATAATAATAATAAAGGAAGAAGAATGAAAGCTAATTCCTAAATGGTGGCATTAGCAGGGACCCTCACTTTTCTGAATTTCCTGCATGTATTCTGTAATGAAGATGCCAGACCTGAAAAGGAAAACAAGTGTGAGATTGGAGACATTTAGTGATCAAGTGGAGCCACGCAGCATTGTGTAGGCTGAGTGAAAGCATTTAAAATGTTTACAAGAACCCAACAATTAGGAATTTCTTCTCAAGCTCATAATTTAAACATAATGATACTCACATTTCTATCTTATGTTCTCCCACCACCAGGTGATCTCACATGCCCTTGTAGCGTCCCTTCCCCTCCCTACACACCTACCTCTCTATCTCCCGATACGCCATCTCGGGGTGGGTTTTCCACTGACATCAGTTGAAATTCAAGCAAACTGACTACTCTCTCTTCAACATCAAACCTACTGTCTCCTCCTGTATTTCCTACTTTGGAGAAGATACTGCCACTAACCCAGTAAACCAATTACTCATATCAGAAACCTGGGCATCAGTTTAACACATGTAACCAACACATTCAGTTAGCACCAAGCCTGCTGCCTGTCTTTCCCTCCATCCCCATCCTCACCCACTGCTTCTGGCCTTGTTGAGCACCGTACTCTCTCCTATAACTCACCTTCTGCCCCCAGCCCTGCCCACTCTAATCCACTGTCCACAGTGCTGCCAAAAGAACCTTTCCAAACTGCGGCTCTGAGCTCAACACTCCCCTGTTGAAATTCACCATGATTAAGTCAAACTACTTAACATCACTTTTATTATTTTCCAGGATGGGACCCTGCTCTTCTGGCCCTCTTTGGTAACTTTTTGATTCTCATACATCCAAATATTTGTTTAGGAACAAAGTACAGAATTCTCTCTCTTCCCTACATTCCTCATTCCAAACCTCCCTGTCCCATTCTTCAATCCTTGGTACTGCCAGGGTCACATTCTGACTGTAGGGAGGTTAAGATGAGAATTCTCCCCAAATTGATCTACAGATTTGATTCGATGCAATCTCAATAAATATACCATCAGGGTTTTTGGAAGGTGTTTTTGTAGAAATTCACAGGCTTATTCTAGAATTTCTATGAAAATGCAAAAGACATAGAAAAGGTAAAACAACTTTGAAAAAAGAATAAAACTGAAGAACTTACATTTATCTTGTTTTCAAGAGGTCTTAGAACACTACTATAATCAAGATAATATGGTATTAGCATGAAATACAAAATGATCAATGGAATAGAATAAAGAGTACAGATATTTACACACATATAGTCAAATGATTATCAACAAAATTGCAAAGGCAATTCAATACATGGTTCTCAATTTATGAAAAGAACCTTGATCCATACCTCATACCATATATAAAAATTAAATCAAAATAGATTATATATATTTACTTAGAATTTCAATAAAATCTCTGGGACTGTAGATTAGGCAAAGTTTTCTTCATATAATAAAAAAGTACAACCCATAAGAAAAAAAATTGAAAAATATGCCCTCATCAAAATCAGATTTTTCTATTTTTTTAATTAAAATACTGAGTTTATTTCACATGTATATATTTTTCTCCCCACCATTTCCATGTCTGACCACCACTACTACTATGCCCTATCATAACATTCCATACATGCTTAAAACCAAGTGAAGGGTGAAGTTCCATCTTTAAAAACTAAACAGGCATTTTGAACAACACATTCTTGGTAATGGAACCTAGACAAATAAACACGATAGGGGAAAGTTCTCACTCTGCATTCTAAAAAGGACAGTCAGATGTCAAATGTTACCAAAATGAAATAAGATGGAAAATTTTAACAAATTGTTGAAACTGTTTTCTTAAAGAGACTTCCTCTACTGCCCGAGATCTTGAATAGCCTCCTGGTCAATCATCAGGAAGCAATTCTTCACATAATTAATGAACTTGGCTTCCACTTTGGGAAGAGACCTACCTTTTTCTATACTCGCTAGCATTTTTGCCTTAATGTCTTCTAGGCAAAAACTAGGTGTTTTAGGAGTTTTTTCCTGTTTTTTTGTAGGATTCTTGACCATTTGATCTCAAGGTTGGTGGTTTTGAATCCTTTTCATTCTGGTTTGATTTGTGTGCCTTTTTGGCTGGAATGTCTCACACAGATTTCTTCACTGGAGCTTTTTCTTTTCTTCAGTTTCCTCCTCATCAAAATCATCATCATCATCTTTTTCTTCATCATCATCATCTTCTTCTTCTTCTTCATCAGCAGCAAGTTTTACTTTTTCTGTGGAACTTTGCTTCCACCTCCAGGGGCAGATTGCTTAAAGATAACTGGTGATCATTTTCACCATTATCCACCTTCAAGTGATCATCTTTGTCAGCCTTTAGCTCCCAACTGAAAAGATAGTTCTGAGACATCAAGGGGCTCAAGTCTGTGTCCATCGAATCTTCCATAAGGTGGTGGCACACACTTAGGTGGACAAGAAGGCGGGTGGAGATAAACAGTTACTGCTCCTAGGAACAGCCGTGCAGGATGGAATCACACCAGGTAGATTCTACTATTTTTTAATAAGTATACTGTTAAAAGAATGAAAAGACAAGCTACAGACTGAAAGATAATTGAAAATCACGTATCTTATGAAGGACGTGCATCTAGAATACACACAGAATTCTCAAAATTTGGTCAGCCATGGAGGTTCACCCCTATAATCCCAGAAATTTGGGAGGCCAAGGTAGGAGAATGCTTGAGGTCAGGAGTTCTAGACTGGCCTAGGCAACATGGTGGGACCCTGTCTCTATAAAAACAGACAAAAAATTATCTGGGCATAGTGGAATACATCTGTAGTCCTCACTACTAAGGAAGCTGAGGGAGGAGAAACACTTATCCCAGGAGGTTGAGGCTATGGTGAGATTTTATCATACTATTGTACCCTGGCCTGCTCTAGAGAGTAAGGAAAGGGAAGGGAGGAAGGGAGGGAGGGAGAATATATATTTACATGTGTGCATGTATGTAAAGAAAGAAGGAAAGAAGGAAGGAGGAAGAGAAAGAAAGAAAATATATTTATATGTGTACACGTATGCATATATATTTTCATATGTGTACATATATGAATAGAAAGAAGGAAGGAAGGAAGGAAAGGAGGAAAGAAAGGAAAAAGAAAAAAAAAGAAAAGACTCCTCAAAATTTAATAAAGAAATAATCAAGTTGGGGGGCGGAGCCAAGATGGCGGTCTGTAGCCAGCTTTCCACAGAGGCTTCCATCCAGAAAGAGAGTTAAAGGACAGAAATTTAGCAAGAAAACTGATGGTTCAGCTCTGAACCAAAAGAGAAGGTTGAAGAACACACATCAACCCTGCTGAGGTGACCTGAGACCCCAAAGATACAAAAAAAAGGTACAGAATCCACCGCCAAGCAGACAGGAGTCCCCTTCCCCATGAGAACAGCTTGCAGTATACTCCATACATCTACAAACAAGCAAGCAGAGTTCATATGTCCTCATATTTTACTCCACAGGAGAGGCCTTCTAAAAAGCAGACCTTCTTCCCCTACTAGGGTGCCATGGCACTCTCCTGCCAGGCATAGAACTGTATAAAACTGTATATACTCTTTACCTGCAATTTTGAACTTCTGGCACTCCCCTACACTCTCACCCTGAGGCCCGGAAGCCTGTCCTCCATGGAGTCCAGATTCTTGGGCATTTTCTTCATGGGTGTAGACAGGGCATAGACTGTTGCTGATCTGTGCTGACTTTCTGGCTCAGGAATAAGGGCAAGATAATCAGCTGAGGGAGAGGCAGTACTCTGAGGTACTGGCAGTGGTGGGAACGGTAGTGCTGGAGATATTTTGAAGGAACACTCCCAGTCTCTCTCGGCAACCCAGGGAGGCCGGGCAGCTTCTCTGGTGGCAGCCGCTGGCAGAATAGATCTGGGACAGAGCGCAGGCTCCAGAAGTAATGGGGCTGCCTGAGGAAGAATCAGCCTGGATCAAGCACAGGGATTAGAATACGCGCAGAGACAGCAGACACCCAGTGCAGGGCTGACCCAGAGGACTGCTTTACTGAGCTACAGGTGCACCAGGCCTTCAGGGGATCAAAGCTGAGACAAAGGGGAAAAATAGCTGGGACAGAAACAAATTCCGCAAAGTTGTTCTGTTCTGTCAACAATATCAATCAGGGACAAGGCTGGAACTGAGTGAATTGTCCCAGCCCCTATCAAGCACCCAAGGTTATCAGGCCTCACCTCCCCCTGCCGAATAGTGACAGAGAGTGGCACAGATTGGCCACCTGGCTGAGGAAACTCAGATCTACCTGTGACTCAGGCAGGCGCAAACCCCTGGAGCATCTGCTCATTGGAGGGAACTAGATAACAGCCCTGCAGGGTTACCAGTGACTGGTGTGACAGAGGTGCAAGGTGGGAAAGGAGGCATCAACCTTCCCAGACTAATATATTTGCTGGGTGAGTCCTGATCCCATGGAGCACCAGAACAAGTTATACTAGAGTTGCCAGCAGACCCCTGCTATCTACTTGCCAGAGACCTTTTGACTCTACCACCTGAGGCTGCTGCTGACTGGGACAATTGATTGGGACCTCTTCAACTGAGCTAATCACCCAAGGACTATCCAAAGTGGTGCCCTGGGTGTGTGATAGTGGGAAGATTTGATTTTCCTTTTCCAGTTGTTGCCTGTGGGGATCAGGGTGACTTAACTGCTGCTATTTCTCCACAGCTCAGACTTCAACTGAGAGTAACTGATTCTCTAGGGTAAGATAGAGACCAGCTGAAAACAAGACAGAGCCACTTAACCCCACCACACCAAGAAGGTCCCCAGTTTCTCAGGCAGTAGCACTGTAAGGGTCCTTGGCAAAACTCTAGGGGAACAGGTACAGATATCAGTCCCAGCTTTCACACAAAGGACTGGCCAATCACTACTCCTAGAACCCCTAACCCAACTTATCCTTATCTGCTCATCTTGCCAAATGGTGCAAAATAATCATGGGCAAAATCAGTGAAAAAGCTCCAGCAACATGAACAACCAGAGCAGATCAACCTCTCCCAAGGAACAATTTGGCGTACACAACTGAAGATCCTATTCATAAACAGATGGCTGAGATGTCAGAAACCGAATTCAGAATTTGGATTGCAAATAAGATCAATAAAATAGAGGGAAAGTTTGATTTAGAAATTCAGGGAACATTTCAAAAATTGTCTCAAGAAGTCAAGGAATTCAAAGACAAAATGACCAAAGATTTTGACACATTGAGACAAGAATTTGCAACCCTCAAAGATCTGAGAAATACAGTAGAATCCCTCAGTAACAGAATGGAGAAAGCAGAAGAAAGGATTTCTGATATTGAAGACAAAGCTTTCAAATGCTCCCAAACACCCAAAGAGGAAGAGAAATGGAGGGCAAAAATGGATCATTCTCTCAGAGAGCTCTGGGAAAATTTGAAGAAAACCAATATTCGCCTTATAGGGATACCTGAAAGTGACTAAGTGGCTTCACAAGGCACAGAGTCTCTTCTACATGAGATTATGAAAGAGAACTTTCCAGACATGCCAAGAGATTCTGAAATTCAGATAGGAGACAGTTTCAGAACCCTAGCACAACTCAACCCGAATAAGACATCCCCCAGACACATCATAATTAACTTCACTAAAGTTAATATGAAGGAGAACATTCTGAAAGCAGCCAGACAGAAGAAAACCATAACCTACAAGGGGAAGAATATTAGAATAACTGTAGATCTCTCGGCTCAAACCTTTCAAGCTAGAAGAGAATGGTCATCGATTTTTAATCTCCTAAAACAAAAGAACTTTCAAACCAGAATCCTATATTCAGCTAAACTGAGTTTCATTTATGATGGAGAAATTAAATACTTTAATGACATCCACATGTTGAAGAATTTGCCATAACTAAACCACCTCTCCAGGATATTCTCAGACCTATCCTCCATAATGACCAGTATAATCCTCCACCACAAAAGTAAACTCACTCAAAAATTTATGATCAAATTCCAAACTCCATAGTGGTGAAAGGATTAAAAATATCCCCTGGACTTTCAAAAGGCTTATTAATATTCTCAATTAATGTGAATAGTTTAAATTGTCCTCTAAAGAGGCATAGGCTGGCTGACTGGATACAAAAGGCCAGATATCTGCTGCATACAAGAATCTCATCTTACCTTAAAAAGACAAATAGAGACTCAAGGTGAAGGGATGGTAATCTATATTCCAGGCAAATGGAGAGCAGAAAAAATCAAATGTTGCAACCTTATTTGCAGATACAATAGGCTTTAAATGAACCAAAGTAAGGAAGGATAAGGATGGACATTTCATATTTGTTCAATATGATGAGATTTCAATTATAACTATTATTTATGCACACAACCAGAATGCACCTCAATTTATAGGAAAAACTCTGACAGACATGAGCAACTTGATTTCCTCCAGCTCCATAGTAGTTGGAGATTTTAATACTCCTTTAGCAGTATTGGATAGATCCTCCAATAAGAAGCTAAGTAAAGAAATTTTAGATTTAAACTTAACCTTCAACATTTAGATTTAACAGACATCTACAGAACATTCCTAATAAAACTGAATACACATTCTTCTCATCAGCCCACGGAACATACTCTAAAATTGATCACATATTAGGTCACAAGTCTAACCTCAGCAAATTTAAAAGAATAGAAATTATTCCTTGCATCTCCTCGGACCATCATGGAATAAAAGTTGAACTCAATAACAACAGGAATCTGCATACTCATACAAAAACATGGAAGCTAAATAACCTCATGCTGAACAATAAATGGGTTATAGACGAGATTAAGAAGGAAATTACCAAATTTTTAGAACAAATGATAATGAAGACATGAGTTATCAGAACCTCTAGGATACTGCAAAGGCAATCCTAAGAGGGAAAATTTATAGTACTGCAAGCCTTCCTCAAGAGAACGGAAAGAGAGGAAGTTAACAACTTAATGGGACATCTCAAGCAACTGGAAAAGGAAGAACATTCCAACCCCAAACCCAGCAGAAGAAAAGAAATAACTAAAATCAGAGCAGAATTAAATGAAATCGAAAACAAATGAATTATAGAACAGAACAATAAATCAAAAAGTTGGTTTTTTAAAAAGGTCAATAAAATAAATCTTTGACTAACTTAACCAGGAAAAAAAGAGTAAAATCTCTAATTTCTTCAATC